>WFKH01010931.1:69556540-69578588 GCA_016163765.1 Magallana hongkongensis
GGGGGGGGGGGCATTCGAGGACCTCATAACTAATAAATAATAAATTAACCTTATGTATTTGGTTTTCTGTTGGAATGGGGTCCATTTATGTTTTACCACTACTGACTAACTCAAGTGTAGATCCTACCAGTTTACAACAGTTTGTTTTCTTTTCAAACAAAGTCTACTTTTCAACACAATCAGTAATCGCTAAATATACCATCAAAATAATTACAAAATTGTGAAAATTTTCATTGTGTAGATTAATTGACGTCAAATTTCCAATCGACTGCTTTGATAAACAGAAACAAAATTTAAAAAAAATGAATTTGACAGAAGTTTGGATCAGCCAATGGAACAGTGTGTTATGTTATTATTCTAAGTGAGATCAAATTAAGCAAACTTTTACAAATTAAAAGTGTTAAGTCGCCTTAAAGCATAATTAAAATGATTGACCTGGTAACTATTAATTAACCTTTCAAAACATGCCTTTATACCTGTAATACTTTTATTATCTCGCCGCATACAGAAAAACCGCCTAGTATCGATCTGTGATGAAAATTGATAATAACAATTCTAAAAAAAAAAAAAAAAAGTAGATGTCAATGTGAGGTATATGAACAGGATAAAAAAAATAGCGGTCGTTGCAAAAATAACTACATTACTTCCCTTCGCGGGTTATTGCGTGGACCCTCCGGTCCACGCAGAAAATATATAAGCGAGGTTAAACTGGATGCTATGGGGAAAATTCAGCTTGCACATGAGCTAGACTGGTTCCTGTGCGATATTATGGGAGCTAAGGGAACCGGGTTAGCACACGTTTATCTTATCGGGATAAGGATTCCATGCCATATGCACATGTTCAATGGCGCTAAAATTGTAAAATTGTCGGTGAACAGGACAGAAACAAATGCTTATGCATTTAAGCATGGTCAAATGATTATGTGACTTTATAAAAAACATGGTTGAATAATAATTTCACTTTATAAAATCTTAGATTTCAAGAGGAATGTATCAAAATAAGAAATTTATTTACACGAAGCTGCATAGTTAACAAAATAGTGCGAGGCGTAATGTGTGTGCAAATAGAGAATTCACCGAAAGCCTGATACTATACATGCAATCTTCATCAATATAGTTCATACTATGTTTAATTCTGAGGAAAAAGGTCAGTGTTATACGTGATACAATGTACAAATTTAGTGGTTAAAGGCACTTAATCCAGGCTTGCTGCTATAATATGCATCATAACACTTTTGCAATTAGAGGTCTCCTCTGTGGATGTCTTCTTATAAAAGCAGGGGGCTAGAGTCGGTAGAATCTGTGGTAATTTTGCGGCTTTCACGTTTCCGCTAGAAACACATGCATATGGTCCACTTATTGCAGTCCTTTTTTAAAGGACAACAACTTTTTTATTTATTTTGCGACATTCGCTACTGTCATACCAGCATGTTCATGAAAGAATCTTAAGATCTATCTTAAGACATGTCCTAGGATATGTCTTAGGACACATCTTATGACCACTCTTAGACATATCTTAAGATGTAAACCGAAGCTATCTTAGACGTATCCTAAATTAAGATATCTTAGATTGATCAAATTTCCTTTTAATTAAACAATGAAATATCAACAAAATATAATGTGAAAAAGTATTTGAGTATTGAGAATGTATATCATAAACATATTTGAATATTAAGCAATTACATTTTCAAAGATTTCAAATGTGTTATTTGATTCACCAATGACGATTGTTCATTTTAATTGCTCGATTTTTTATCACCCATTACACTTTTATACGTTTAGTACATTGTGTTTCTTAAATATTTTTTTTTATAAATCCATCGTCCATTTTAAATGTAAAATTGAGATAGTGATAGCAATGTACTTACCATCATTTTTTCATTGAAAACAAGATTCAAGTGCTAAATGGCACAAACGAAGGTTTCCGGTTTGATGGCGTCGGGTCTGTAATGAATGAAGCTGAGCCGTACGGGGGACTCGTGTACGGTTACAACGACTTTATGGTAGCGATCTGGGTACCCACATCTTTAAAACGAAACAGCGGAGAGGCGGCTGTTTTTATGTTGGGAAGAATTTGGGGGTCAGGGTTCAATGAAGAGAAGACAAACAATGTGGATATAATCTTCAATGTTATGGATATATTGAGTAAATACAAAGTGAATCATAATTTTCTGCATTATAAATCGCAAAATATCTCAGAGGACATACATTAGAGTATTTGTTTTGTAATTTTTTTATATGATAGATTGTGCAATTTTACAATTGTTATACATGTATGACGAATTGCGTTATATCGATTTTTAATACAGACTGTCGATTGTTTATTTCTTTTCTTTTTTTCTCCTTAGTGCCTGTCTGTTTATTAGAAGTGAATACTACAACAACAAGCTTAATTGCTTCATTCAGATACGACAAAATAAATGATTCAGATTTAAAGTTTGCCGTTGGTGATAAAATCATCATGCACTGTAACTATGGTTACAAAGCATTGCATCAAAATTTGACCATTGTATGCAAGGATGAAAACAACGGTAGTTGGAGCCATGATCCCATAGAGTGTGATGGTATATACTTGAACACTAGACATGTTACATTTCATATTTCATCACAAGTAACTGCATTAGTCGGTGTGTCAATTATAATAAATGTGATATTTTAGTAAAAACATTTTCTGGATAATTTTGATCATTTTTTTTTAAGTCTTAAAGCAGATTAACTACTGCAAACGTAATCGCAAATATGAATGTTCTTTTTTTTATTATTAATTTGGTTTTTTATGAACATCAGTTGAGTGTCCAAATGCAGAGGTGAATAACACCAATGTAATCACCATGGATAATTCGCCCGGTGGAGTGGTGAGCCTCACCTGTATGGGCCGTCACAGACACATCAGTGGGGATTTAGAACGCACGTGCAATAGGAATGGAACGTGGACAGGTACAACACCTGTTTGTAAAGGTAATTTAATGCATTTAGCTCGGTTATTTTTATATATTGGTTATTGGTATCATGCAAATGTTTAATAATAAATTTTATATTTCAACAATTATAGGTTTTATCCTCCAATACCTTGTTTTTTAGAATGCAAGTGCCCTTGTTCGGCCATAGGATCAATACCGATCAAGTTAAACGAAACAGAGAAACTTGAACAACGAATCAGAGAGCTACGATCTTTGTTGTCTGTACAGAAAAATATGACTGCTAAAGCCAGACGACGAAAAGTATGTGCCTCTGACCCGCGACCATCTGCCAAGGGAGTAGGCGTAGTGGTGGGGGTGGGGGTTTTATTGGTTATTATTTCATCTATTGTTATCCTGGATCTACCTTCTTTGATTTCTTCTATCAAATAGCAAAAAATAAACTTTCTGCGTCAATTTGCTACACCGTTTTATTGAAGATCCACAAGGGGCCCTTACGGTAGAATATCACTTAATTTTTCTAAATTACTCAGTTTTATGGTCTTAACAATTGCTTTTTTTGCCGATTTAACAAGTGCTTGGATTTTAGGCAGTGCGTGTCAAACTCCAATTTGACAAGGTGGTGTCTATTCATGGTTACTAGAAGTAACTTCCAATCATTAGGAATAAGATCAATGACCTAATAGATATGAATACATCAAATGCAATTTACGACACTTGTTTGACTTCATCTAGGGCTGTAAATTTACCTTGAAACAGCATCAATTTCACACAACAGAGCAGACCTTTGAATAAAAAATAATACATTTGAAAGCCTGTCTTGATGAACGAACTAGATTGTTACATCCCACCCAAATTCCAAGCTCTTGTTATCGGGGTTGTTTGAGTTTTTTGTCTTTATACATGTATTGCTCTTTTGTTTTTAAATTGTTGTGAATAAAATGATCGATTTTTGTGAATCGTATTGTTGGATTTTGCTGGCATCATCTACATGTATGCTGCATTTTGTTATATAATTATGACATTAAGGTTCATCCCTCCTTTAATGGCGTCTTTGTATTTTTATCTTCAAGGAATCTTTTGGTAACGATATAACAATACTTATAATTGGTCTCTGTAAGTTATCAAGTTAACACTTCGGGGGCTCCGCCCCATCGACTCAAAAGATATAACCGTTGGGGTTACACGGAACAGCTGATTAAATGACCTAGATCGTCTCTCTCTAAAAGAAACGATCAGTGTAAATACTGAGCTGTTAGTATAATAGAATTAAAGTTCTTGTTAACGTGAATGTTGAAGAAAAATACTTTTAATGTTTACTATATTACCATATTGGCCCCACCAAAAGGCCTGAACCCCTGATCCAGAGGCCATGAATTTCACAATTTTGGCTTCATAGACTTCCAAAACCATGCATTCATTTTTTCTGGTATTTATGGGAGTAGAGAAGATTTTCTAAGATTTTACACATTTTTCATATGTGGTTATATATATATATTACCACCCTGGGGCTTGAACCCCTGACCCAGGGAGCCAGGAATTTCACAATTTTGGTAGAGGGCTTTATATGCACATTATAACCAAACATTTTTATTTTTTCTCAAATATAAGGGAATAAAGATTTTTTATAAGATTTAATACATTTGACTATGTGACCATATTAGACTTGAACCCCTGACCCAGGGACCATGTATTTCACAATTAAGTAGAGGGTTGCATGGACATCAAAATCATGCATTTGTTTTTTTTTTCTCCCACATGTGGGAGTAGAGAAGAAGATTTTTTAAATGTTTGCCTTTTTTGCATGCTTTGCCCCGACCATGAGTCTCTGGTGATGGTAAGGTCATCAATTTCACAATTTAGATTCATCTTATCCTAGAAATGCTTCAAATCAAATATGGTAGCAGTTGACTTTTCAAGAAGTTAAAAATTGTTAACGGACGACGGACAACGGACTAACCAATGGCAATGAAAAGTAGTTTCACGAGAATGAGAACTCTAGCATTTTTTCAGCTCCGTTGCAATGCGATCAATTTTCAAAATGTAGACATCTGATATTTCATAAAAAATTTATATCGACAAACAGAAGGCATTGAAATGTTAATAAAATAATCTAGCTCTTTGTGAAACAAAATTTCTTTAAACAGGCTTTAGAAGTTGTAAGAATAATTTATTACCAACAATGGTATACAAAGTAACATATAAAATAAATATATAAATAAATATTGCATCAAAATAGATGTCTTTGGCCTGCTGTGACAATGAGAATAGTCACAATTTGAGGAAAAAATAAATTAAGGCCCATGGGCGGAATAAAGTGTTTAAAGCTCGTTCTTTTTCCTACACACTGATTCTTAGAGCTTTGCACCGGCAAGCTGCCCTTGCTATAAAGTTAAAATATAGAGATACAACTCACAATATTCAGTTCAAATTGTGGGCATGCCTCTCATAAAATGTAATCTAGGCAACAATATTAAATTCAAACTAAATGTTAAGTCATGGTTTCTCACTCTGGTGCTGTTTCTATACGCTATGAAATGTATATTTTCTTCTTGGCCTTGATGCGGCGATGACAAAATGAGCACAAGTAACATTTCTCCCCACAGCTTTGGCAACAACAGATATGACAACAAGGTAGAAACAGGATGTTTGGTTCGTCAAGATGACACACCATACAGTACCTCATATCTACAAGATAAACAGTCAAATTCAGCACATCAAGAAAATGCGGTTATGAATTTACTATCATAATTAAAAATTGTCAAACACATCACATTACCCTCCCTTTTAGTGGTTTATAAGAAAATATTTACATTCAGTGTATATTTCCCCTTATGTTTGTACTGAAAATCGGCGACTTTCAATTTTCTATGAATACACTTTGCTAATTCATGTGCCATGAGCACATATATTATAAACGTCTTCACATGTTTTGACTATATTTATTTTTGTAGGATTAAATGAAACTTTTAATCTTACATAACCAATTTGATATTACTTTTGAAAAACAATCATTAATATATATCTACTCCTTAAAGCTGCTTGGTCCGATTTTATATCAAATTTGGGTACGCTTTTAAACGATGGTTATGCTAAGTATGTGTATAATAATAGACATTGCAGTAATTTTCCCGGTCAATTAAGCCAAATTTCAATGAAAATCAAAGGACTGAAGGCCTGAGAGGCGCATCGCATTGAAGGTAGCTAAAAACATCACCACAAGCATTTTTATGGCGGCATGAGACAACTGAGTGTTTGACTATCTTCCTTGATGAGTGGTTAAAGTATCAGGCTTGTAAACCACAAATGCAAAGTTCGAATGTGGCTGAGGTTTTTAACCATACTTCAGTATTGTCTGATTATTAATCATTCTTTCAATAAATAATGCATATTTTTCACTTATTTGAATTAAATACCCTTTTTATGCACCATGCCAATTATGCAAGGTAGCTCCGCAAGGTGGCGCGCTTTTCCTTATTCAGTTGGACATCGTCTTATTCGTTTTATCAAGTGAAAAAATTCGAAATCTGTTCCTAGCTATAGGAAGACAGCCACTTACTCTCATTTTAATATAAATATTTTATATACGAAATTATTACATTTGTTTACCTCCGATATTCAAACAATTAACGTCACCGCTTTTAAATTAAAGTACGAACTGTTGTTATGCAAATTATCTCATCGGTTGACTGATCCTCTGTCTCTATCATACGTACATCGCATTGCAGGCTCATCTGCGTATTAATCTTTGTTTTGTTCTTTCATTGATGTTGATGTTTTTTCAATGTGTAAAGGAGATATCTGTTGTAATGATTTGTTGATATTTTCAAAACGTACACTGAATATATGTTTCTGATTGAAAATACGTAACAATCAGAACGGCACTATATATTTATTGGCGCACTGATACTTGAGTTCGATGACGCCGCTTGTATATAAGCCGAGAGAAGTGAGCCGACAGCAATGAGGCTACATCGCTGATAGCGATGCGCCTCAAAAATTATGTACAAAATTTGTTAACAAAACAAGCGACAAAAAAGGGAATCTCGTTATTTCGCCTCGCGTTAAATTTCGCCCCTGACGTAGAGACCGGTATGGTTGTGATACGACCTCGACATCGCTATAAAAAAGGTCATAATGTTCAGGTAAATTAAAAAAAAACATGTGTATATTTTATTCGCTAATATTTCTGAAGTTTGCTTTGTTTACAATCGATGCATAACATGCGGGTTGAATAAACCCAATCATCAGGGGGACGAAACCAAACGGTTCCCTTTTCTAAACATTCCCGTGATGCATTTTGGTTTGTTTTTTCGTTTGCCCAAACAGAAATTATTTTATTTACTTAAAATATTTCTAACTTTGAGAGGAGACCGATTCTGCTGGTGTAAATAGGAGAAAGTCCATAACTTTCTAAGATAATTGGTTTGTATGGAAAATTATTTGATACTGTAAAAACCAAAAAATCGGACCAAGCAGCTTTCTCCACAATGTTTCTGGCACTATATTTTTTGTCGCAGAAGCTCACTAAATAACATGTTAACATGGCTGTTTCATGTATGTTTCATATCCATGACTAAGAGCGTAAATAATGGCTTTATAGCGGCAATACACAATATTTCATACAAATAGACATCAGTATGAAAGTATAATATGAAAGAAAGCGGTGCAGACAAATTATCATATCGCGCTAACATGCAGTCTTCTTCTTCTTCTTCCTGTAATGTGCTGGCCTCGGTTTCCGAGTGTTATAGCACGCATCGAACACAGCTAAAAGCCTCCTATTTACAGTTAAAATCGGATAAAAACAATGGTCTGCATGTCACTTAAGGGTCATAGGACACAGCTAAGATGTTGTTTAGCTGCTTCTTGAAGCCATCGATGGTACTGGCTTCTTTAACGTCATCTGACAGGCTGTTCCAGTCCCTGATGGTCCTTGGGAAGAAGGAGAACTTATACACGTCTTTGTATGTTGGTGGCTGACGGTATTTGCTGCCCCTTGTGCGAGTATCCCCTGGTGTTAGATATGATGTTGCTGGGATGTCGATGAGGTCGTTCCTGATCTTATACATCATGATGAGCCGTGATCTTAGTCGGCGTGTTTCGAGGGGCTCCCATTGTAGGTCCTCCATCATAGATGTTACACAGCCTGGTGTTCTTACATAATAGTTGCCCTTGACAAACCTTGCAGCTCTCCTCTGGACACCCTCCAACAGTTGTATTTGGGCTTGCTGATATGGGTCCCAGACAGTCGCTGCATACTCCAGGGTGGGCCTGACGATTGTACTGTAAGCAGCTGATTTAATGTCGGCTCTACATCCCTGTATGTTGCGACGGAGAAAACCTAGGGTCTTGCTTGATTTGGCTCGGACATTGTTGATGTGTTCCGTCCAGTGCAGCCTGTTGTTGATGGTTACACCTAGGTACTTTCCACTGCTGACTGATTCGAGGATGTGGCCATGGAGGAGGTAGTTGTTGGTTATGGGACGTTGTTTCCTGGATACATGGATGACTGTGCATTTCTGGGGGTGGAATTCCATTTGCCATTCTCGTTCCCATTTCTCTAGTGACTTCAGATCTTTTTGGAGCTGCTCAGCATCGGCTCTGGAGTTTATTTTCCGATAAAGCAGACAATCGTCCGCAAATAATCTTGCGTCTGATGATGTATGCTCCGGCAGGTCATTGATATAGGTGAGAAATAGTAATGGTCCCATCACAGTACCCTGGGGAACCCCTGAGATGACATCAGCTCTGGTAGAGGATTGACCCTCTAAGTTGACTTGCTGTGTCCGTTTCGCAAGGAAATCCTTGATCCAGTTCCATGTGTTACCTCTGATACCATAGAAGTGCAATTTGTGTAGGAGGCGCTGGTGTGGCACTTTGTCAAAGGCCTTGGAGAAGTCCAACAACACTATGTCTACTTGCTCTCCATGGGCCAGTGACTTGGCCACCTCGTCCACTGTAATCAACAACTGCGACTCGCATGATCGTCTTGCTCTAAAACCGTGTTGCTGGTCTGCCAGAATATGGTTACTGTCGTAGTGATCCATGATTTGGCTATGTACGATATGTTCCAACAACTTACATGATATGGAAGTTAGGGAGACTGGGCGGTAGTTTGAGGCTAAGTGTCTCTCTCCTTTCTTAAATATGGGGACAATAGAAGCTTCCCTCCAGTCATCTGGCACTTTACCGGTATCAAGTGAGAGTTGGAACAGTTTTGTCATGATTGGGGTTAGTTCTGGTGCAAAGTCATGGAGGAATCTCGCTGGAATTGTGTCTGGTCCGGTTGCTTTGTGTACATTTAGGCCCTTCAGGAGCTTGCATACACCACTTCTTCCTAGTATTCAGTTTGTCTGCACCGCTTGGTGTGTCATAGGACCGACGACATCCAAAAATAAGCATTCAATGCTTAAATGTAGTTACTATTGTACTTTTGAAAAACAAAAAAAATATACTGTATACAGGGTTATTATCGCCACATGTTATTTTCGCTTTCCTACACTAAAAAAATGGTTTCGCCCAGTCTTCAATTCACCCAGACACAGTTGTACTAAAAGAGAGATAAAAAGAGAATTTGAATTCGCACAGTCTTAAATTTTGCCGGTGACAACGAGGGCAAAATAAAACAGGGGCGAATATTTCCCTGTATAGAGTACATAAAACTGCATCAGGCGATTATGTAATTTTCTCCTATAAAAATGGTTATCTTAATTTTTTTTAAGTCCAAATAAACCACAAAAGAAGGAATTTCACTGCTCACAAAAACATCTCTTTTTTCAATGTCTCTTGCGTAATTCATTTTAAGTTGGTAATTCAAATATATCTAAAAAATCATTATTTTCAATTATTAAGTTATATAAAAGAAGAGATAATTCATTGATACAAAAAGTTGCTCTTCTTACAAAAAAGAATGAAATAAAACATGAGATTCAGGGTTTACATAGCTCACATGAGTGACACTAGCCATAACTCTTATCAAGCTCTGATTTTAAGCAGCTTTATGAAGTCAATTACTAAAAATATCTCACGAATGGTAAATTTATAGGGAAGACTTTCTTCGATATATGCCTATGTTATTTGATATCCAATTGTGACCAGAGCCTACCCTTTGGGACCATGACTTTTAAAAAGTAAAAACATTAACTTAAAATTACACTTCCTGAGGGTGAATACTAACAAAAGTTGAAACTTTTCAGGCCAAATGATTTTTCAGAAGAGGATTTTAAAAAGAAACCTGTGTGTAAATATTTATTCCAGAATTCATATTGTGACTTTTCCTCGCCATATTAGGTTTTTTCTACAAACATGAATCAACACTACTTGGGGATGCTTTAAAACAAGTTTCAGATTTTCTGGACATTTTTTTTTTAGATTAAATAATGCTGAAGATTTCTCTGACATTCTAATATGTAAAGACTCTACCCCCCAAGTTGAGTTCAAGGTTGACCACGATTCTAAAAAGCCTAAATCTAAACTACCTGAGGGATGTTTTCACACAAGTTTTAACTTTTTTAATAGAACAGGAAAAAAAAATTACTATACATTCCAGGGGGAACTTAGCCCTATCCTACCAATAGGGATAATGATTTGAACAAACATGAAGTTACACTAACTGAGGATACTTCCACACAGTTTTCAATTTTTCTGAACAAACACATTTTGTGAAAAAGTGCCTCCATAAAAATTGCTTGATCTTACCCAAAATATAACTTGACCTAGATATTTTTATAAATCTGCATACTAAAATTCATTTCAGTATGTGCAACCTCTGCAAAAAAAAACAAAAACAAGAGGCCCATGGGTCACATCAGTGATCACTCACCTGAGGAACAATAGGTATGATACAACCAGCTTAATGGAGTCACTATACAAACTATCTGGACAATGTAGTAAAATACATGTAGATCCTGTATAAATAAAAATCTTTTTTTCCCTTGGATATTCTGATGTTTATTATCATTAGACCCTTTTCTAACAGGATGATTTTATAGTCATATCACATGTTGAGCATTGCAGTTCACAAAAAATTCCTAAAGAATAGTTTATATATGGGAAATAAACCTACATCAAACTCTGAACCCTTTGTGAGGCCCAAGAATCGTCCAGGTCTAAAACAAAGTCTAAACAATTTTTAAGAATCAACTAGCTGATTTGTTTCTGAGAAGAAGATTTTTAAAGATTTACTCTATATATTCCTATGTAAAAATTCGACCCCCATTGTGTCCCCATCATATCCCAGGGGATCATGATTTTCACAACTTTGAATGTACACTACCTGAGGATGCTTCCACACAAGTTTCAGCTTTCCTGGCAGATTAGTTTCTGAGAAGAAGATTTTTAAGGATATACTTTATATATTACTATGTAAAATTTTGACCCCCATTGTGGCCCCATCCTATAAAACTGAAACTGAACTTTACTTATTTTATAACGATTGATAAACAAGTTCTACAACTTATATTAATATCTCTTGTTGGCACGGATGTAAGCGCGAGGGGGTCATTGCTGTGGGAGGAAGCCGGAGTGCCCGGAGAAAACTCACGTGTCCGAGCGGGCGACCACCATACCCTGTCACATACAACCACTGTCGATCACGGGGATCGAACTCAGGTCGCAGCGGTAATAAGCGAGTGCATCCTATCCTCAGGGGCCAAGATTTTCCACAACTTTGAATCTACAGTAACACTACCTGATGATGCTTCCACACAAGTTTCAGCGTTCCTAGCTGATTTGCTTCTGAGAACAAGATTTTTAAAGATTTACTCTATATATTCCTGAGTAAAAATTCAACCCTCCCCCCATTGTCGCCTCACCCTACCCCCAGGAGTCAACTTTGAATCTACAATACCTCAGGATACTTCCACACAAGTTTCAGCTTTCCTGGCTAAATGGTTCTTGAGAAGAAGTTTTTTGTAAATTTCTCAAAAATCTTCAATAATTCCTAATTGTATCCCTTTGAAAAAGGGTGTGGTCCTAATTTTCACAACTTTGAATCCCCTTTGTCTAAAGATGCTTTGTGCCATGTTTGGTTGAAATTGGCCTAGTAGTTCTTGAGAAGATGTTGAAAATGTGAAAAGTTTATGGACAGACAGACAGGCAGACTGATGGAGAGACGACAGATAAATGTGATCAAAAAAGCTCACTTGAGCTTTCAGCTCAGGTGAGCTAAACAGAAACGGAAACTGCAAATAATTGGAATTTTTCTAAGTCCAAGGAGCATAACTCTGTCAAAAATTGCTTGATGATACCAAAAGCATAATATGACCTAGGTATTCTTATGATAAATCTGTATACTTAATTTCATTTCAGTATGTGCAAAGAAAATGAACGGAAACTGTTGCTGGACCGACCGAGAGACAGATAGCAGCAAAGCAATACACCATAACTTCTTTGAGGGTGGCATGAATTTATTTTAAAAATAAGTGGGTAGGGGTCAAAAGTAACAGAGACAGATTTCTTCTACAAATATCTAACTTGTCAGGACTCCCTTAACTTTAACTAGTCAACCAACTTGCGAAAAAATACTGAAGAATCGATATCAGAAGAGAAGTAAGCAGATACTAAATATAAACTTCAGTTTACATGTCTATCAGATCAGTCTCCCAAGTTCAGTATAGAGACAAAACAAGAATGTCAGATCTTAGAATATCATTTTAAATTGAAATTTACTTGGAGCATGCTGAATCTCATTTTCTGTTTCACTCTGGAAAAGGTACTTCTGAACCTCCAACACAGTGATGTCATCTGTACCTGAAAATTGGAATGATCAGTATTCAAACAGAAGACTTCATGTTCATCTTAGCACTGTAGCCTAAGTTTAACAGAATGACAATCTAACAATATATGAATTTTTCATGGTCATTCGTGAAGTACATTGAATCTCAGCACCTTTTTCATTAAGATGTTAAGAGAAATCCAAAGATCTACATGTATATAATTCATGTTTGAAAGAGAAGATGTGGTAATACCATAGTTTTAAAATGAAGTTAGGGTTTTATACGGTAACTTTGCTCTGGGTTTACTTTTTCTCTGAAGTTAAAATTATGGTTATGCATTGTACAAAACATTAAAAAATATTACCAAATAGCTAGCCATCATTAGGAGAGGGCATCAGATAAAAAAATCTGAAAGGTCTACATGTTTGCAAGTAGGGTGATGGTGATAGGGTGACTACACTGGCACAAATATAGGAGTTATGTCACAAATACATTTATAGGGGTTATGGTCACAAATATAGGGATTATGGTAAAGTGATGGGGTAATATTTAATAGTAATTAAGTAATAATTTCATAATCTTGAAATGATTAATTAAGAGTTCTATATAATTATAAGTTTTTGGTATTTACTATAAAAGTTGTCGATATAAACAATTTAATGTAAAACCTAACAGTATATGTAAATAGCTATAAAGTTATTTATATAGTATGAAATCACAATGGTCATTATGTTCAGTGTTAAACCTGATTTAGTTAATCATACATCACATGGTCAATTCTATTTTTGAATTCTCAATTTCATTGGTCCTTTAAATTCCCTCCCTTTGCTTTGTCCTTTTTGATCTGATCTTCCTTCTGACCAGAATTGTTTATTATAAGACCCAGAAGAAACCTAAAGATTGTAAGTATTTGTTTTATATTTTATACTATTTATATTACTGTTTATCAATGAAGCATATTATATTTGCTAAATATTAAGTGTTTATCTCTTTAGATATCATTTAGCACTGCCATAAGGGGAATAACTCTTGATTGTAAACTGTGCTTGGCAAAATCGTGAATTGGATGTTTTGAATATTATTCAGTACAATGATCTATTATGTGTGATCTATTTTATTTTTTTATATGATGATATGATACTGATAAATTATTTATTGTGATACACGTATTGTTAAATATTTCAGAGCTTATAAAGTAATCAATATATCATCGAGAACCCTACGTTGAAGTTGTTGTCAGTTATACCTACTATGATACAACCATGCATTAACATGATTACAGTCACAAATATAGGGATCATAATCACAAATATTAGTTATACGTGGGATGTAAACAGTTTGCAATACACATACAAAGACGAATTGTTAGCAAATGTGCTACTGGGTGAGAATCACAACTAAAGGAAAAGGTGTGCTAATATTCTTAATATTCATTATCTTACCCATATGCCCTGCTTGCTGCTACATGCAGGTGCTCTAAGTAGGGATTGTAAATTATAAAAGAATCAATACATTTTCAATAAATCAATATATAGCCCTGTCTTAAAACCAGAATCCCAGGTGGTCAACCTAAATATCCGAGTTGGGATATATATAATGTTTCAATATTAAAAAAGATAACCTCACAATTAGCTTGAATTAATTATAATATTGTAAGATATAAAAAAAAAATTAGGTTTAGTTTCTCGAAACAGAACTGTTTCTAGGGTACTCACAATGACATCTACAGCATGAGCAGATCAGTTTGGTAACAGCCCTTTCTACATCGATCCACTGGAATCCCCACTCCAGTAGTTCCTTTACCACTTCTTCATCAATCAGACTTGTCATATTCATGCGGGAGGTTGGCAGCTATAAATGAATTTAATCACATGGATAAGCATGACAAACTACATGTATATTTTTTTATTATACATAAAAAAACCCAGTGAATCTGTTGAATAATTATATTGATTTGTGGTTTTGTTTTCCAAGAACATTTATGAATAGCTCAAGAAACTGCTTTGCTTTAATTTTTTTTTTTTTTAAAAACAATATATTTTACCATTTTTGCCCTATGCCTTATTTCCTCCATAAAGGAACATCTTGGGTTTTCATGCTTGTGTCGAGAAAAAGGCTCAACATCCTTAGTCCAACCAGCTAGCTCTAGATCGCAAAAGGCACAACGAACCCTGTCTCCACAACCTGTATAGTAAAAGCCTGCCAGTGCCATGTCTTCTCTGTGTTGTGGAATCTGAGAAGGCCAGCATGAATATGTGGTCAGTCTTTCAGTAAACTGATGCAACCAGTTGTCATCACGAATTGATTGGCTAATGTGCAATACCGGTACTATTGGGTTTGATGGTATGCTTGGTTGAACTGAATGATTATCTGTGTTCACAGACTCGGAATTCTCTGGAACTTCTTCAATAACCAATCCTAAAGGGGGTTGCTCCTCAGTGTTTGCAGAATCCAAATCCCCTGGAACTTCAGTAACCAATTCTAAAGGCGGCTGGTCCTCAGTGCTTGCAGAATCTGAATTCTCTTGAACTTCTTCAATAACCAATCCTAAAGGCAGTTGCTCCTCAGTGCTTGCAGAATCTGAATTCTCTTGAAATTCTTCAATAACCAATCCTAAAGGCAATTGCTCCTCATTGCTTGCAGAATCCGAATTCTCTGGAAATTCTTCAATAACCAATCCTAAAGGCAGTTGGTCCTCAGTGCTTGCAGAATCCGAATTCTCTGGAAATTCAATAACCAATCCTATAGGGGGCTGTGCCATCTCTTGAGGGGGGTGTGCCATCTCTTGAGGTGGTGGCTCACTACATTCAATTGACACACTGTCACAACTTCCAACTGACACACTAATTGATTCCGCTGCTGCCACACTTTGATTAGAGTGATGTGGTTCATCTAATGAACTAGGATTGTTTTGCCTGTCCTCTGATGACATTATATTCTCGTTGTTTTTTGATTACCCTGTTTAATGTAATGTGATAAAATGGTGGATCTGTATCCTGATCGGATACAAAAAGTTAAAAAATGCGGCTTTGTCTTGATCTAATTCACATTTCACTAAGGACTGCTTTTGATACATGTGATCTATTGAGTCATCTGTGTCTTTATAATGAAGTTAAGGACTCAGAAATACTTTGACAAATCCCTGCAGATATGACTGGAAATCTTATATAGGAATCCCAGATGTATACACTTTGGACAGGAACTTGACAAGTAACATTTATCAAGGTTCTCAACACAGACACTATATACATGTAGCTGTTTCTTTATTCAGTAACTGAAAAAAGATATGATTATTTTTTTAGCACACTGTATGCTTATACATATATGTTATTTCATTAAATCAATGCAATATTAATATAACTATTTTGAAATATCTGCCATATTTTCGGCTTTTTTTAATGACTGGGAAATTTGGCATGATAAATACTATAATTGTAGAAAACTGCTGAAATTTTTTTTACAACAAATCAAATAGTAATTAACATTTATATGCTGATAGGGAATGATGTGTATATACCACTTATCATTCTCTCACCAGAGGTCATGCTACAGTCCCTGAAACGTTTTACTTTCCCACTTGAACAGTGAGTGAACGCCGAGCGCACGCTGAACGAACGCTGAGCGCATTCTGAGCGAATGGTGAGCGCATGGTGAATGGAATTTGGTGAACGCTTAAGAACCGTGAACGGTGAGAGAACACAGAGCGCAAACGGAACACAAACACGAGCGCAAAGTGAACGGTGAACGCAAGATCAATAATTTATTCGGAGTGCCTCAGGAGTTATCCTTACATTGTATTTCGTTGGTAATCATGAAAAATAACAAATAAACTACATGTCTGCATTGTTATCAGCCTAAATATAAGATTATTTTTGTTGTAATATTGTTTAAATTTGATATAAACTGTACTGACTGACCTCCCGTACATTTACAGTGTACATACATGTATAAGTAGTACCAGTGATGTGCATTTTATATGTTTTATACGTTACTCTAACATTTTATCTATTTTCTGCTTCAACAACTGGGCACTATAAGAAAAAAAATCATCAAAACGTGTAGATGTTGATAATAAATTTAACTTAATCACGAGGTACATCACCTAGACACTGTGACAAAAAAAAAATACAACGGTATTGTTGAAGTCATAAATAAACAAATACAAAACAAAACAACATTTTTTTGATGTTTGTTTGTTTGGTTTTTTTTAATCAAGAATGTGTTCTACGAATTAAATTCTGATTAAAATGATGTTTCTGATGTGAAATGCAAGTTTCCTTCACCTTACTGTGGCGAGAAAGTGACCATTTAATTATATCAATTTATTGTGTTTCGTATTACGATCATAGTCTTGCAAAAACGACACGCGTCTGTAGATTTTACTATTATAGCTCTAAAATAAAAAAAAAATAGCACACCCCGTGCTTTTAGATTAGTTGTCAGTACATAAAGGGGCGGGAACGTTTTTTACCTTGATGATTGAACAGTTGATCGAAGACGTTGAAGTCCCTAAACTTTTATTTTAAATGAAAATATGCCAAACTCCTGTGTGTAAACACTCTTACCTAACATAAGCAGTTGTGGTAATGAGAATTGAAACATGTCACACACATTAGGGCTGCTGATTGAAGAAAAACAACACCACCCTCGTTGAAAAATGTTTACAAACATGTCAGCGGAAAAACACGTGGTTTGTTGGGGAGCGCGTCGATTTACCCAAATGGACCCAAAAGAACCCAAATGGCGACCCAAATGGAAAATCATTACAAAAAAAATCGTTATCATCGATCTTGTTACTATTTTCATAATGAATTACATTATAAAATTGTTTTTTTTTCAAATCATGCATGGGCTTATTAGCCGTTTTTTTTGACAAATTAAATATGACGTCGATAGCATAACGTTGCCCAGCTAAGACCACTCTTATTTATGTTTTTAAAAAAAAAAAGGATCCAAAGTGAGAGTGGATATATGAAGCACCTGTCATTAACACAACACGGGTCACTTTTTTTTTCTTTCTTTTTTTTTTTGAAAAAAAGAATATTTGATTATTACTTTACATATTGTATAACAATATTTGGGGGGGGGGGGGGGTATGGGGGTTTTTTTTGGGGGGGGGGGGGTGTTTGTTTTGTTTTGGGTGTTTGTGGGTTTTTTTTTTTTGTTTCGTTTTTATTTGTTTACTTTTTTTTTTTGTTTTTGTTTGTTTTTTTAAATTTTTTTTTTTTTGGGGGGGGGGTGTCTTCAAAAATTACGATTTATGGCTCTTTATTCGGATGGTCTCATCATGGCAATGAAGTGATGGGCAACGTTATTTCAACGACATGTTAATTATTATTCATCTTTAACTTGTATGAATAACGGCCAACAACCCCATATATGATTTTTTAAAATAATTTCATTGTGTAATTCATTTTAAAATCAGTAATATGATTGATGATAATGATTTTAACGTTATGATTTTCCATTTGGGTCGCACTTCGGGTCCAATTTGAGTTCACTTGTGTCAATAGCTTCAAACAAATTCTGAGAAAAATATAAAAACAAGAAAAAAAAACAAACATGAGAAATGCACTTGCAGACAATTCAAGAAAACAAATTTGTAAACTCAGAATATATGCTCTTTCTAAAACAAGATTTTGTAGGGAAAAATATTTTTCTGTTATCCACAATCTTCATTTTTATAAATGTTTTATCAACTTTAGAATTAATTCTCATTCATTAGCCATTGAAACTGGTCGCTATAACAATGCTACTGTTAATGAAAAAATATGTACTTTTTGCAAATCTTGAGGATGAAATCCCATTTTATATTTAATTGTACATCAAACAATACATTATGGAAACATTTTATAGAATCCTTGGATAGCTTATGTAATAATTTTAAAAATCTACGAAATTAATACAAGTTTGTCTGGCTAATTAAACAATAAACTGCTTTCTTTGGTGATTCATGCGGGATATAAAGGTGGCGACATTGCAGAAAAAAATACACAACCCGCGTTAGCGGGTTATGTAAAATTTTTCTGCAATGATCGCTACCATCATAACCCGCATGAATCATCAAAGAAAACATTTTATTATTTTTATTTACATCTTTCTTTTAACAAATTAATAAATTGATTGTAAAAAGTAAGTTAAATTCATTAAATTACTGTAAATGTACATCAGTGAGTTAGCTAAAAGGAACGGCCAAATCGTCTCCTATGGGAATTTGAGTCTGACATCATCAGGATTATTTCGTGCAGTCTCTCATTTTTATTAGGTCTCGACCAATCGATAAACGGGGCGTGTAGATTTCAGTCCTGTCAGTTTCCTGTCAGTTTCAGTCACTGTAGGTTTTGACCAATCAATAAACAGGGCTTGTAGATTTCAGTCTGGCTGTTTCTATTGTCTAATAATTGTGATAATGTTATTAATTTTTTTTGCAAAATATACATTTATAGTTGTTTTTAACCTAGAAAAGCCTTATGTTCAAATAAGTTCGAAGACTGATAGATTAAAATATTCATCTTTTATATAAATGTAAACTATTATTTAGAAACCTTCTCTCATTTTGTATGTGGTTATGTTTATTGTATTTGTATTTCTTTTATTTTGTTATTACCTTTGTATGCCCAAAAGGGTCCATAATTTGGAATTAATTATCTTGTCTTATCTTATGTTGGGTCCACTTGGGTTAAACACCGCTACGTTTGCCGGTGCCGGGGAAGACCTAAAGGTTATATACATGTATTTCCAAGCTCAGGGATCCAGTTGTCGAAGAATGATTAACATCACGTCCAGAAATTGATACAGTTTACTCCATAAGGAGACATTATTCGACTAGACAATAAATGGTGCTGCTGCAGTAGCTATTGGCTACAGGTATCACACCAGTAAATGTTTTCATTGTATAACACTATAGAGGGAAAAAATCTTTAAAATCAGTTTGTATTTCTCTTCACCAAACATTCGGAGGAAATGTTATTTGTTACCTATCTCATCAGCTAAAACCAAATAAAGTCTCAAAATATCTAGCTCCAAACAGGTCTACCCTCAAAACCACCTGTTTTCCGTTTGTATGTTAACAGACTGCACACTCCCCAGGAATCTGCTGCATGTGCCTTAAAAGAATTATTCCCTATGAAAAATGATCATCATCTAATAAAATACATGAAATATCCTTCTCGTGGTACAACAATTTTGAAATCTGAGTAACGGAAAATGTAAAAAAAAAAATTCAGTCAAGGAAAAAATAATTCTTAAGTATGTATATGGAACTACAATCATTTTGATTGATCGATTACCTGTGTACGTGATGCCTTGAAGAAGAAAACACCGTTAAATGTCGTTTGCAATCCGACTGATCGAAATTTAATAAATAAAACTAGCATTTTAATGTATAGTTTACATTATTTTTTTTTTCATTATTTATTTTTAATAATTAATTAAACGCATGCAGAAATTAAAAGAAAGATAACTCTTGCTTGCTATTCAGACTTTTCCTCGTTCGAATCTCGCTGGGGCTTATATAATTTTACCTCTCCAAAAAAAAAAAGTTAAAAAATGTTGTTTGGACAATTATTGCAAAATTGAAAAATTTTAAACAGGTGAAAACATCACAGGATTAATTATATCAATGGTTATTCATCGCAATTGCGTTCATTCATTCATACATCCATGCATTCTTAGTATGATCGTGGTATGAGTGGTCACGTGGTTACGTTTGGCTGGTAGATCGGTGAATGAAAGGGTGTGTTGGTTTGTCTGCATGTCAACTAATATTATTTAACTTATACATGTAGCACGACTTCCAATAAATAATTTTATAACGCCATCGTAGACAGACAAGAGAGAGAGAGAGAGAGAGAGAGAGAGAGAGAGAGAGAGAGAGAGAGCTTCTTAGCCTCTCAGCCTGATAGATTATTTGTTAATAATCCATATCTCTGCTATATTTATTCAAAATTTTATGCAATTTAAATACTTTATAATCAATGTTAAAACTAATAAATGAATATGCGAAATGTGAGTGATTTAATGTTTAATTATAAATCACCATTGGAAACCAAATCCGTTTATATGTTGAGCTGCAAGTTATGCAGAATAGAGATTTTGGCATATACTTTCATATGGCAATGGAGTTCTTAGATTGACCCAAGTAGATAAATAAAATAAATATACATGTATCTATATCGGCTACCCTTTGACAGAAGCTAGTATTTCGATTATAATGTACCCCAAACAGAAAAATTAGCCCACTGGATCATATCAATGACTTGTGTGTAAATCATGGTTTTGAGATGATTTCGGTATAGGAAAATTTCACATGCAAATGAGTTAATGGATCATGATTCTCGGATGATCTGTTAAACTAAACAAATTGCAAAAAAACCATGGTCCTGTACGGAAGCGTATTAGTGCCACATTGTAAAAATTGTTTTCTTTAAAATTCCAACTTTAAAGTTAGAATTTCCAACTTTAATCTTGGAATTTTCAACTTTAAAGTTGATTTTTCCAACTTTAATCTTGGAATTTCCAACTTTAAAGTTAGAATTTCCAACTTTAATCTTGGAATTTCCAACTTTAAAGTTGATTTTTCCAACTTTAAAGTTGGATTTTCCAACTTTAAAGTTGATTTTTCCAACTTTAAAATTGATTTTTCCAACTTTAAAGTTGGAATATCCAACTTTAAAGTTGGAATTTCCAACTTTAATCTTGGAATTTCCAACTTTAAAGTTGATTTTTCCAATTTTAGTCTTCTGTTATTTCGATAAGTTTTTTATAATTTCAGACGAATTTCTTTTAATAAGTGATCTTTATTAACGCCGTGTAGATACAAATTCCAAGGCTTTGTTTTGATCTTAATTTTCTCTTAGTGTGCTTCTTTTTAATCCTGCATTTAATTAACGACACCCTCTTGTTTTACATATTAAGATAACATTTATTTGATTCAAAATTATTTCGATATTTGATATCTGATACTGTTTACATTTAAACGTTTTAATCTTATATATTTATATGAAAACTTCTAGTTCAGACATATATAAGTTTATGCACAGAGTGCTTGTAATATAATGTATTCTGTTATATTTATATTCATGTATTTGATTCAAAATTATTTCGATATTTGATATCTGATACTGAATGCATTTAAACGTTTTAATCTTATATATTTATATGAAAACTTCTAGTTCAGACATATACAACAATAAGTTTATGCCCAGTTTGCCTGGCATATAATGTATACTGTTATATTTACAAGAAATAAATTCAAACCAAAAAGTTGGAATTTCCAAGATTAAAGATGGAAAAATCAACTTTAAAGTTGGAAATTCCAACTTTAATCTTGGAAATTCCAACTTTAAAGTTGGAATTTCCAACATTAAAGTTGGAAATTCCAAGATTAAAGTTGGAAAAATCAACTTTAAA
>WFKH01010931.1:69578598-69619190 GCA_016163765.1 Magallana hongkongensis
TCCAAGATTAAAGTTGGAAAAATCAACTTTAAAGTTGGAAATTCCAACTTGAAAGTTGGAAATTTCAAGATTAAAGTTGGAAATTCCAACTTTAAAGTTGGAATTTTAAAGAAAAAATATATAATGTGGCACTAATACGCTTCCGTAGTCCTGGTATGATCTGTTGTAACTAACAACTCGTATCAAAACCATGGTCCTGGTATGATCTGTTGTAACTCACAACTTGTATCAAAACCATGATCCTGGTATGATCTGTTGTAACTAACAATTCGTATCAAAACCATGATCCTGGTATGACCTGTTAAAGGACAATTATACAATAATTTCTTACAGAAAAAACTGAACACTTAATTTATAAATTTGCAACATACATATATCCTTTTAATATTTGAAATACATTGTCAGTTACCAAATATGAAAAATAGTATACATATATGTCACATGAACTATATCGTTAAGCCAATATAATCTGAATTAGAACAAAGGATCAAAGTCTTCATAATTGAGATGATAATTATACTGTTATTTCAAACTCTTCTAGCAATTATTACATGAATTGTACAAGTTAAAATATTACGAATGCATTACAAAACCTAGCTGCAGGTCTGTAGCTCCCGGTCTGAACTTATGATACATCCATGTATTAGTTGCTTGCTTCACTTAATAAATCACTTGATAGCGTATTGTCAATTAGTCTTTATAAAATATTATTTACCTCAAGTGAATAAGAATATATTCCCCCAAAAATACTTCCATATATTCACTTTATAAATAAGCCAAGATAGAGCTAGATGCCCAACAATAACAAATTTTCCTGACATGCACATCACATTTAGGCTCCAAGATGAACATTCAAAATTTGCAACTCAACTTCCTGTTATGCAGTAATCTTAATTCTTAGTGGTCAGTTTATCTGGCAGTTAACGAATCATTAAGTCATCAGTTAAACTCTTGCTCTGTTGCCTTCTAATAGCACATACCAGAATCACAAGAAAATCATAGCAGACTCAAAACCAAGAAGCAAACCACATCAGGATCATACTTCCTTATTTGTCACCTATGATTTGGGTATGATTCATTTAATGGATCATGTCTAAATTATAGAGCAAAATCATGAATTTGTGAGTTTGATATGATTTTTAAGTGATTTTGATATGATTTCCTAAGAAAAGTTTTTGTTTGGGGTACTTTTGTCCACATTAATTTCAACAGGTCTCATATCACCTTAACACTGCTTTCATGATCCACATATCTCAAACCTTACATTCATCCTTAAGGTACGGCATGAGTAGACTAGTTACCGTATTACAACGACTTCTTTCCTCTGTATCTTGCTTGTAATTTGACTTCTAACATTTAAATTTTGGTGAATATTTCCAAATACAGAAGTAAACAATTTTATACATAAAACTGAAAAATAAAATTTCCATCGTAAATCGTGTATAGGTCCCTTTGATTAAGAACTGTTCAAATCTGCCACAACACATTTCTATATTTATCTATGTATGTATCATAGCTGATTGATTTAATGTAAGCTTTGAAATTAGAAAAAAAAATTAATGTCATTCTATGCATTCTACAGATAGCGATATAATTTACCATTTTCAGATGGTCGTTTATGGTTAAAATATGCAAGCATCATAACCACTGATTGATTCTATGAATGGATTCTATTTGTTTACACAATAACAATACTTCTTCAGCTCAGAGTTTTGTACATAGTATGAACCATCACAATATCTACTGAGTCTGCTGATGTCGCTCACTAAATCCAGGGCTATGTATTCCTCGTTGTGCCGGAAACTCGCTTCGAACACCCCTGCCCCTGGCCGTGTCCGAATAGTGACCTGGTAATCCACCACAGGGTTCACGGACTCCTCGTAACGTATCTTCTGATTAAGAACCTCGTTCTCACTACTTTCAAACTTAAGCAAGCTGTCCAAAGGTTTTATTAAGTAGGAAGATTCGATACTATCCAAAGATAGAGTTGCACATTGATCACTTATGTTCATGAATTTAGTGTAACGTGTCGAGGGGTCCGTTACCTAGTCATTTCTAGGGTCTGGGGGTTGAATATTAAAAATATTAAACAATAATGATTTTCCTCTCTAAAATGATTGTTGATTACAATTGGCCTACAATTATTTACAAAATGGCCTTCCCTTACTTAGGGTAAAATCACAAAATGAATATGGTCGGCCGGGATTGAAACTTAATAAATACCACGAGGGAACACTATTTATGCCTTATTCAGGCGGTAGTGATTTCCTGTGGCACGCCCTAGCTGGATAACCTACTCAAGAGGTAAACCCTCAGCAGAGGCAGTCACTGTGTTAACGCCTTATGCAGGACGGACAGTGAACTAACTCTAACTAAAGGCGGTACCCCTTCCCTAACACTACTATAGAGTATCAGCGACGACTAACTCAGGCTTGTCTCCAAGAGGACAGCCTCTATATAACCGACTAGTGGTCGGCCTCCAAACGCGATTGGTCCTTATATTATCAATGTGGCAAGCCTCTCTCTCAAGGCAACCCACCTACCAAATCGCAACTTATTAGTCTCGCAATTTCTCTCTGTTGGAACTCTGCTAGGCAAGAGAACGCTGCGACTGCGAAGCGCTCGCTTATATACCCTCTGTGGGTCACGTGACAATCCCCGCTGGTTGCTAGGCGACAATACAAACACAGTCGTCATGTGCCGTACGCATGATTCAACATTATATAACATAAAATCGTTACATTAGTATTAATTGTACGTACAAACAAATTTGAAATCATGTTTACAATGGAACTGGTTTTTGGAACAAACATCATTTCAGTACACGTGCACCAATGAGATGAGGTCGTGGCGCTTTGGCATGTCCTGTTTAAAGGTATTGTATTCATTAAACTGATTCCATAAGAGGATGATGGTTTGTAGTCATCAAAATATAACAGATGTTTAAAAAAAATTCGTAAATATCAAACGGGGTTGTAAGTCGATTTGTGTTAGTCATCAAGTTGTGCATTTCTTTAATACGACCCTTTGCAAATTTGGGAATTATGACATTCAGTAACGGTAGGCGTTCCTCCAGTTGTCCAAAGTAGGCGTTTCTTATTTCTCTGAATCGCATCCCATGGTCACTGAACAAACCAACAACGGTATCTTCTAGAAGTCTGCTAGTACGAAGGTCGCCAAAAACCTATAGATGGCGCCGTCTATGGTGCCTGCGTCTTCTATATAATCGTGGGTCATCCTAGTTAGATACACCAAAGCAAAATATGGATTCTTGGACATCAGTCTGATAAAACTATAAACGTAATCTAGTAATATGTCTGTCTCCAGCCTATCTAGAACACAGAAGTGATTTTCAAACCATATGTCGCTTGTGTCTTCCATGGCAACAGCCATGGGTCGGTTATAGAAATCAGTCGGGTTTTTTTCCTAAAACCCGCTTTTGCATTGTCAAACATGGCCGTGAAAGGCGAGTCCTCTACAAAGAAAGTCTTGAAACACTTGTCTTTGAAGTTGAAGTCATTCCAAAGGAATCTAAACGAGTCGAAAGTTTGGTGACGAAGGTTTTCATTCCATGGCAATTCTTTAGCAAATTTACCTGCTAGTAAAGGAACCAGATTAAGAAATGTGTTATCGGCGACTTTGTTATATCCTACAAACTCCAGTGCTTCCAAATTTACCATTACCTGCCGTGTTTTCTTCATATAGCGCAGATAATTCATCCTGAACACAGAATCAACTCCAACTAATACCACGTTTGGTTTACTTTTTGTTTCTGGGGAAACTTCAACGTCAATTTTACTGTAAGAAGGATTTATAACATAATGGAAATTTGTGTAAATGACATTGTTAGATGCATTGTAACACTGGACACGTATAAATTTTTCGCTTACGTTCACCCACTCCCTGAATTTATCGCTTTCCACAGAATATGAGTAGCGTCGTTGTGTTTTCCGTTTTCAGGGTGCTATATTGACTGATATCTACAATACGCCACCATTTTCCCTTCCTTCGAGTATGAAATGTTTACTGCTGTCCAATTCACAAATAGTTTAATGCCAAAAACGTAAGTCAGGGACAAGTCACGCGGGCAAGCCACCCTCATTGGCTGACGCACCAAGTGTCTGACGCAGATATCCAGTGGATCTAGGTTCGGGATCTTGCAGTATGGGATGTCGACTAACAACGGTCCGGCCATCTTTGTTAGATTTATGACGTCTTCGTCGTAGCTGTAGTCACTGAGGTGATGAAAACTTCGAGGAAGAATAAATTCCTGTAGGTGATGTGAAAGAACGTAAAGTACACAAACAAGGTAAACAATGCAGCCAAACAACACGTGCTTTCTCGTGAAAAAAAACCATTTCATTTCCATTCTTTTGTAAAGAATCATGAGAAGGAGTTCAATAGAATTTACTTTATAATGTTTTGCATTATTATTCCTTATGCATTAGATTAGGCCGTGAACAGAAATGGTGATAAAGTAACTTGACGACTTTTAGTGCAAGTCTAGATAACGAACTACACAGGTCGCAAGGTGTGCATGCATTTGTAGATAAATTAATAAGTATTTGCAACCTCTGAATATTTTCTCTTCTTATTCTTAAGAAATTAAAGTTTGGTCATACTACTACAGGGAAAAAAGAAATAATAATAGACAATTAGAATAATGTTATGATAAATGATGATTAACTTTAATCATTTTACCCTAAGAAAACCATTCCTTTTAAATTTCGATAGTATGATTCAACGACTTAATTTATCTTCTTTAACGTATCATAATAAATATTTTTTTATAGCACTAAGACTCGTTTTCGTGTTAATATTAATCGATACAAATTATATATAACAGTAAAAGTCATTTCAGTTTCATTGTTCAATATCTTGTTCACTTGATAACAAATGTATAACCTTATTTCCAATTAAGTGTGTATTTTGTATCTTTCATGCATTTAGGAAAATGTAAGATATAAATCTTCTCTATAAGAGTAAGTTATTAATCGCCATGTCATTGTTTTGTGAAAAGAACGGAATGTCTTAGAAATGTGTTTCCTTTTGATAGAATTTGTATGAAATTGCTTTTTTATGATTGACGGCAATACTTGGACCTCTTTTCTTTTGAGAAACGGTTACAACAGACAAAAGCACAATGTTAATTAACTGATTTAACAATAATTATCTACACCAATCAGAAGAATTTATGATGTTCCTGTCCTAACACACGTATATAAAGAATACAGACTTACCAAATAAATGTCCATTCTCTATTGAGTGCTGCATTTTTCCTGAATAACGTTAAATTTGCACGAATACTGCTATATTCATAGTGTTACTATATCTGTGATAATATACCTACTAAATATATGTAACTACCTTGCAATTTCAGATACTATTTTTGTATGAATCTATATAATGTTATTTGACATATGTAGATTGTCCATTATTACGTTTTGATTGATTAAAGAATGGCGTTTTAGTTTATAATCGTTAATATAGCATAATGTAAGCATCGGTAAAATACGTATGGATTTTTTTTTCACCTTATGTATTATAGTTTGATTCTTTAGTCGATTTGCAGCAAATAAAAAAAATAATCAAAAAACAAATATTAAGTCTAGGTCAAACGCTACGTATCACGAATTGTGCAATATATTTTACCTAAAGAAAATGTACCGAAAACTTGTAATTAAAACATAAATACAAACTGAATCATTTCTTGCTAGGAGAATGCACATATATTTAATGGAAAATGTCAAAGTCGCAATACAATAATTTTCAGTCAGTTTCAGAGAGGGTGAATATTACATTTGAGTAAATATTGTTGAAGTTCTGGTTCTTGCTAGCGTATATGTGGCACATAACAAACGACTAAAATACAACTATATCTCTTAACAGATCCCCGGCTAAACACGATAAGAAAGATGTGCAAATTAACTCTGTTGACTGGAGATTTGAGTGTTACCGACTGCAATCGTTTTCTATTGTAGAAAGCAACGAGCCAGTCAGCTTTGTTCGCTTGGCAAAAGAAGGGTTTATCATACTGTTCATTAAAAACGTTACTATAATTATTAATTTGAATGGGATAAAGGATGAATGTATACCTGACTACCGTGTTGAACAGTATCAGCATATTCCGACACAAACAGATAGGATGCCGAGTGTATAGGTGCCAAGTGGACATCCTTTATCACCGCATCCAGCAACAAATTACAAATAGGATCACGAGAAATTTGCCTCCAATCTTAAACGGGAATGGTCACGACTTTCGTGAAATTATTTTTTTCTATCTTTATTGTTTACAATGCTCTAGTAATGCATTTCTAATGGTCGACCAATATATCGTAGAGTTATATTAAGAAGATACAGAGCGTACAATTCTACAATTCTTTGTTATGTAAACAAGGTTTGTGCTATGATTTTTGTTTACATTATTTTTATGTACCCGTAATTTTTTTTTAATTCAGAAACAGATATTTTTATTTACAAATTTGTTTTAATGATAAATAAACAAATCCTAGCGGGTTTTTTACATTCATTTTACTAATACAATGTAGGTCTAAACCTTGATTTTTCTCGTCAACACTCAAAACTGAAACAAAACATGACTTGAGCTTTGTTTACATACAATGTAATAAAGAGGTGTGAGCTCTGCATCTTGCTTATAACACGACGACTGATCCTCAAATTTTGGTTGACTATTAGAAATGCTTTACCGCAGAATTGTAAACATTAAAAACAAATTGAAAAATTAATTTAAAAAACGTGGCCATTCCCATTTAACGAGTCGAAAAAGTTTGATTGTAAATGTTTTCACTCCTAGCAACTCTTTTGAAAATTTTCTAACTTGTAGAGAAACAAGATTAACAAATGTGTTAAAGGTGACTTAATTTGTTCCATTCTTAAAATTTCAATGCCGGGGGAACTTCAACGTCAAAATTTGCAATTAAAAGTACATGATTTCTTGCGACAAAGCACTTTGATTTCATTCTTTCGAAGAAAAAAACCGAAGGTTACAAGAATTACCTGCTTTGATATTTGATGATTCCCCCTGGATAGGACAAGGTCATGAATAAAACCACTGATATTAGGTAACAAATCACTCCATATAACGTCATACAAAACATAATGTGTGCCCGTATTTGTTTTTGGTAGATAAAGCTGTACTTAATATTTGAACAATTGACGTATTTATAAGGAATAAGGAATCATTCTTTAAATATTATGAGGTTATCAAATACGGTCGGGTTGATCAAATCCAATTAACAATTAAACCCGAAGGGCTTTATGATAAGTGTGACCCCTCCTCCTCCTCCTCCCCCCCCCAAATCGTATTTATTCATCTCATAATATTCAAGCAATAATTCCTTATTTTTCGTTTTCATATTATTTTAAGCAATTGTACGTTTAAATATTAAAATATTATTGGTGACATTGGACTATACATTACAGCAATCAATTCGTAATGTTATCACAGAAGTACAACGACACTAGAAAATGTACATATTTACAATTAACATTTAATTTTTGTCTTTTCATAAATTTCACATCGCATTTCGGTCATGTTGAGGAAATTTGTCTGTTAAACACACCTTGCTAGGGCCCCATATGTAGTGTAAAAGTCGTAATGCTGATCACTTAGTCCGTCCGTAAATTATGAAACGGTTTTATATCGTTATCACAAATCTCTCACTGAAGACATATAGCTTTAAAAAAACTTTTTTATACAAATGCCCACTTGTAATTTGTAAAAAAAAAAAGATTGTTCGAATAAATCATTTTCGCAAACATGTTGAATATAGAATCTCTCTCTCTCTCTCTCTCTCTCTCTCTCTCTCTCTCTCTCTCTCTCAGTTCGAATCATTTGGTCCTTCTGGTCTTCCATACGATATTATTAACAACGGTTCCTGTCATTATGTTTGTATTAGCCGATCGTAGCTTTACATTTTATCAATTCTGAAAGTAAACGAATAAAAAAACTACATTGAGCAGAAATGATTCTTATTTTCAGAAAAAAAAAGTTAGCTTTTAAAAAAAGTTTGTTGCATCAGCCATTTCGGTAGAGTCTGATATGCGCGATATACTTTCGTACGATAGAGACAGAGGACCAGTCAACCATTTCGGTCTCTTATATATATGCCCCAGGTGATTTCGCCCCTATATGTTGTTAACGTGTCGAGTAATATGGGTCATGTATAGACACACTGATATCATTACAACGTCAAATTTTGTAAACATACAATTTAATCATTATAATTTAAGTTTAGATGATTTTATTTGACTTCAGATACTAAACAAATACTAGTTCTGAGCATATCTTACATACATTATGCACTAAACACAGTTTGAAGGTCAGTTTCGTAATTTGCAATTAAATCTTAACAATTGGATATTTTTATGATTTAGATACCAGTTATATGTAATACTGTAAATTCCTTATATTACGCGAGTACTTAATTTCGCGATTCCGCTGTTTTGCATCAAAACGCGAGAATATAAAATCGCGAACACCAATTTGTTATTATCATTTCATATAGCTCAAAACTGTCCGAAAAATAAAAGCGAGATTGTAAAATCCGCGAGGACAGCTTCTCGCGATTTTACGCAGAAATTAATTCCTCGCGTTTAATAAGGAATTTACAGTATGCAATACAGATTGATGTCTTGAAATGGTTTACAAAATATAAAATCCACTCTCGCTATTTAGCTTTAAAACTATCAATCTCCTATAAATAAAAGATTATTATTTTTATCATAAAGGACGAACTTTATTTTCTATTTAAAAGTTTTGCACAGTATATCATACTTTAAGGAAATATTATTTAAATTGAGAGTTTATAAATTATAAAAAGTTTCATTATTTAATGTGATAAGGAACAGATTTTTTGACCTTATTACCCATGAACCATGAACGTACTTTTGAAATAACAAATATAGAAAAATATTTAATACAATTGAGTTTTTTATATATACAAATACTCATTTTAGGGGGGGAAAAAGTTGTTTTTTTATGATAATCATGACTGTTCAAGGAAATTACGCGTTAACTAAATTATCTGGTATTCTGAATATTATTTCTATCCAATATTACCTCTATTTTTCTCTTTCTTAATATAATTTTCTTTTAAATTTCTCATTCATTGCAAAACTTTAACTTTATGTTCTTTGTGTACTAAAACTTGAAAATGCTAGTTACTAACGTATGCAATGGTACTCAGGTTTTTTTTCTTTTTGTAAAGGTAACGCTACCGATGGTGACCCTTTTTCTACATCACCATGGCGATGATATATATGCAATTATCAATGACAACTAATACTATTTATTTGAATCTTCCCTTTTTGATTTTTACATAATATTTAACAAACAAAATATACAATTATGGGGTTTTTTTTTTTGTAAAAATAATAAATACATTTGTATTCACCCGATGCAAATCTCCGTTTGTTTAACTCTTCATAGATCCAAAAAAGTATATAAGTAAAGGTATTTCAGATAAACGCTTTGTCTAATTCCTCACTAGATAGCAATTAAATCTGTATATTAAACGTGGATTTTTATTGTATTAGTATTTATGCACAAACTAAAAATATTGTGAATTAACTTTAAAAAAAAAATGAGGACAAATTCTACAAATATGGTGATAAAATAGTGAAGAACTTACTTAATATTTATGGGGTGTTTTTTTTAAATTGGGAACCATTGAATGTGAACCTCCTAAATGGACCTTTATGTAAATAAAGGTGGACTTCATTTACAGGTATCAGTTATTGCAACCACATACTTTAAATTGGGGCGAATCGACTCTTGACGGAATTAGCTGCGACCTACATTTAGTAAACTGGTTCTCTATCCTATATTAGAGAGAGAGAAAGCCTGGCGATCTGCCATAGAAAAATATTTTGCACACTGGTATTTTGTGAGAATAGGCCTGAATAGAGAATATGTAAAAGGGTAAGGTAAATATTTCATTGTTTAGAAATTTGTAAATATTTATTTACATTGTGTATAAATACTACAGTTAACATATTTAGATTGGAAGAGAATATCTCTGTAATCATATCTAAATATTGAATTGCTATTTTTGTTTTCATGCGATATTGTTAATTGTTTTGTGCATTGTGGACTAAATTTGCGGATATATATAGAGTATATTTATTAACAGATCTTAAACTGAATACGACATGGGAGATGAGCAAATTAACACTGATTATTTGAGATATGAGTGGTACCGACTACAATCATTTTCTAATGTGGAAGCCAACCAATCTGTAAGCTTCCTACGACTGGCAAAGGATGGATTTTATCATACTGGTCAAGCAAACATTGTGAAATGTTGCTTTTGTGGATTTGAATGGCCTGATTGGTCTGATGGAAAAATACCTGATCACTGTGTTGAACGAATTCAGAATATCCCCATACATGCAGATAGGAGTATATTAGTGCCAAGTGGACAGTGTTTATCAGGAAACACACCAACTCATTTCCACTACATAATACGGCCTCAAAACCTTCAAGAACGAAATGTTCGTGCCACAGATTACTACAGGCAGAATCTTTCAGAAAACACAGATGTTAATGGACAAAATGAACAACCATCTTCATGTGAAAGTTTACGTAAAAAGTCTAGAAGTAATGGAAGTAGACAAACACAGCGTCAAAATGAAGAACAAAATAATAGTAATCTTGAAACTGCTGTAGAAATTCAAGGTTATGCTGAATCTACACAATACATCAATAATGCAAAAAGAAAATATACAGAATCCAAAATATCACATGACATAGAAAAGAATGGAAGATTAAAGTCTTGTACAACTCGAACATCAACAACCCCAGTTGGACCACAATCCTCAACCCGAAACAGAAACACATCTGTGAACCACACGGTTGTGTCATCTGAAGATAGTTCTGAAAGATCTCAAATGAGCTCTAAACCATGCAGAGATTCTGTAAATGGATCCTTGCACCTGTCTGGTATAAAACAACACTCACGCATAAGTCCTGTAAAGCCCCAACTCAGTAAAGAAGTAAAGGAATGCACAGGAGTCCCGCAGGTATATAAGGACCGGCTTGCAACATTCCAGGGAGTGTCCCTTCCTCAACCATCAGACATCCTAGCGGCGAATGGATTTTATTATATAGGGAGCTCTGTAGCAGTGAAATGCGCGCATTGTGGAGAGGTGTGGAATGTGAAAGATTGCAGACAGAGTTTCAATACTGTTCACACGCCAGACTGCAAGTTCCATCTGACCCAAGAGGTTTGATTTTTTGAATGTTTGAAAAAATACATAAAACCTGTCAACCTAATAATGTTATTTATAACAGTGAATTTAAAAATGCTAGAATATAAAAAACTAAAAGGAGTCCATGGAATAGAGATTATATTTAATTATGTAGCAATAGGGTATATGTCAATATTTATAGTATTTTTAATTTAATAAGGGCATGGAGAGGAATGTCTTATTTACAAAATGTAATTTAATTCCAAAAATACAATTTTAGGTATTCGAAAGTAGTGAAACATCATCTCAGCCCAACAGTATGTCTGACAGTGATGTATCAAGTCTCCCCGCTGTAAAGGAAGTAAAGCAGATCGGTTTCCAGACACCAGACATCGTCAATGCCTATCGGGAAATTGCATCAGAAAACCTGGGTGAGTTGAATATTGTAATTTTTGTCTGACAAGAATTTTACATACATGTTTGTTGCTTTTTGTTTTTGCAGATTTTCGATGCATAACCCAAACAGAAATTCTGGGATACTTTTATGAAGACGACAAGGATGATGAAAACCATGACGAAAGTTTGTATTATAAATTTGTAAACAATAAGAATCATGAATGAAATATACCAGCTAATATAAATGAATCTGACACAGAATATTGTCATTGCATTAAAGGAAGAATTGATTAACACATATTTTTGTTAACATCATGAAATATTTCAGCTGATATGAATTTTAAACAAAAGAACCTTAAAAGAAAACGAATGTTTAAATTTATCGGACCATGTTAATGCATGCCATTTAATCTCATTCCCATTCTTTGATCAAATAGAGAATTCTATATTTAAATTTTTTTTTTGAAGATGGCAGCGGTTGTACGTGCTGTGACTGCCTACGGAAATTGATTTCCGAGATGTATTTCCCCTGTCTACATGGCTGTTGCTGTGACTGTAAATCAAGTGTCCTTCGTCACTGCCCAAAATGTGACGCCATCATCAAGTCAAAACTTAAGATATATATTATATGATAAGTTGTCAAAGCTACCAATCTAACCGACCGACCTGAAATTCCAAAAGAATGTACTAATCGATTAATCCTGTGTTTTGTTTCAACGATTCAAACCAATGTGTGTTGAAGAACTTTTGTATCTGACAATGAGAACAATAATTTACACAAATTAGTTATTCATATTTTCATATCTTGAGAACAAATTTGATGAGAATATAAATGCTGTTTATAGATTGTAGGCAATTATATATATATATATATATATGTGAATTTTCTTTTTCTTTTATATATATATATATATATATATATATATATATATATATATATATAATTACAGTTTGTTTACAAATGATATGTATCAAATATGAATGCTTACGTAGATTGTAGACAAATGTATGTATCAAATAGTACTGTTTAATAACTGTTTGCTTTTATATGTATATAAACGCGATGCATTTTTCACTTATTTTCTCTTTACATTTAGATTAATTTTAACAAAATACTTTTAAATAGCTTATTGTTTTGTTTGCTTTTTTCTTAGTTTAGAAGCAATAAAATATTTTGTAAAAGATTTTCATTTTAAACTTATTTACTAATATTTAACACATTTTTATTCAAACATTTAAACATGAATATTTTGATCAAAGTGGGATAAAAAAGGATTGGTTTTTTTTAATATGTTATCTACCCAGATTAAGTGAAATAATGATACAATACTTACTTTCAATTAAAGATATGGCATGGCATTTAAATATTCATTTTTTCATATTTTAGAACTCGAAGAGTATTATGATTTAAGTTGTGGATCACCACTGCATATACTAAAGAAAAAGAGTTGTCGAACTTTGACGATTTATAGGATGACATAACGATGCCTTCACATTAGGAACATTTTTCTTTGCTCAAGAGCTTGATTCATTATGGGTTTTTTTTTTTTATAAAAGTTTACGTATGGTCTAATGTTGATAATCCCTGTTTGTATATACATCAAAGCAATAAACAAAACCATTAAGCATTATAAGTAAGAACTTTAAAAATCTAAAAAAAAAAAAAAGAAAAAAAAAAAAGAAAATCGAATGAACAAAAACTAGTGTAAATCACAAAGCTATTCATAAAGCACATTCAAATTAAATAAGTATATAAATATACTAATATCTGTTGTTTCTCTTGCAACAATAAATGTCTGTTAAAATGTATCCATTTGCAAATCAAGAACGTTAAGATCTTATAACCTTTGCGAAACAAGTATTCATATAAACTTCCCAACAGGGATGTGGTCAATTACATTCGAAAGTTATCAATTACTTGCTTTAAACTTTCAATTAAATTTCAATTAAAATTACAAGGATTTCAAATGTAATCATTTAAATTACAATTAGTTTGCAAAAGTAATTGATTAAATTACAAATTACATTTGAGAAAAATACATTTATTGAATTTATTATTATTAACATGTATATCCACGAACTTCTTTATAAACACATTGGCAAATTCAGGTAAATCGGGGGTTGATAGCAGACTATAATTGTTATAAAAGCAAAATTCACACCTATTGGTCTATTGGTCAATACGGGAACCCACTATGTAAATAAGATTTGGCGTTTTATACTTAAAACCCAATCAGAGCAATAGCTCTAGGTCAAACTGTCAATTAAAAAGCATGACAACTTAATAGCTTATACAATTCAATAAATATCTATACTTATAAATTAAGACATTTTGCCGATAAACTACGAAATGCCTGAACCAAAGTAACCATTTAACCTTTAATATTTCAACACATGTAAGCTTAGTACACATGTAAGTTATTATTGAATTATACCTGCTAAGTTATTGTTGTGAAATTATTCCAAAACCGATAGTGGACAGTTTTCTTATTCATTTATACATCAGAGCAAAATTGAAAGTAATTGAAAAGTAACTTGAATTACATGCCTTTTTTAGAGTAATTATTTAAATAACAATTACATCTTATTGAAAAATTGGCCAATTACACATTACTTTCAATTACATCAAATTTGTAATTAACTACACTGAACTACCATTACAAACTACAATTACCCCATCCGTGATCTCTGCAATTTGTGCCCTTTAATTACGTCATCACCATTAAATGTGCAAAGGTTTGAGTCGTTTTGTATGTCATAAAGCTGTTTACTTTTCACGTCGTAATATAGATAAGTCTTTACAACTAAGAACTTGTTATTAAAGTGTGCTAATTGTCCCAAACTGTTATCCACTATATCTATTATAATATCTGAATGGTATTTTTGAAGATCCAATGGTCGTGGCCATTTTTTGGATTCTATTAATCTCCTTCACAAGAGGTCTATACAAAAATATATGAAAAACTGGTTTTTCTGTACTAAATAATAGTTTATAGCTAAACAAATCATATCTTAAATTTTTTGGTGATGGTTAATTTTTTAACAAAACAGGAGCAGAGCGAACACGGACCTCTTAAAAATATAGAGGTAGGATCAGGTGCCATGGAGGAGTGAGCATCTTCTGCTGATCGGTCACACCCGCCGTTTGCTCTTTGTGGTAATCGGGAAAACGGAAAAGTCCGTATACAATTATGTGAGTAATTATGGTCTAACAATTAGTATGAAAAATGTCAGTCAGCATGCGGCTGCTAGCGTCTAAATGGTCGACGTTATTATCTGATAAGTGGTAGCGGAAGTATGCCACCATTATTGCATGTATAAAAGATTACCTCTGTCCTTTCTAACCTTCATACGCCAGTGTGTAATGTTTACGACTATTATTATGTAAGAGCTAACAACGACTGATGGTCATCCAAAAACTCTCCTGTTCCGAAAGATCATTATTGTTTTCGTCCTCGTGCTGTATTGGAGCTATTTTCATTAAAAGGTGTATTCATTCTGATTCGGAGTCTTCTCTTATTATTGGCGTGGTAGGTGGCAGCGACAAGGAATTACAACCACGTCTCCTCCAAGTCAGTTTGGGTACGTCTTCACTTAATACCATTATCTTTGGCGACGGTCACAACACAAAATGGCCGGCAACCGCGCTCCAAAACAGTGGTCTTTGACGAAAAATGACACAATCACAACTTTCGAAGCCTGGAAACAGAATGTAGAGTTCACTCTTTCCCTTGATCCGAACTTTGCTATATTCCTAGTCAACGGCGCAAGGTGGACTAAGAAAATGCTCGCGAATCCTAGACGTGGTCTCACTAATGATGGGCTAGACGTACCAGAAAATTCACGAAAAACAGCCGCACAAAAAGTAGCACATCTAGAACTTATGCTTGCGCAGCAATGTTAAGGCGTCCCGGAGCTAAAATACGGCTGGAAAATGATATTAATTGAGTCATCGCAAAAATACTTTGACCGGGAGTTTTTCTTAAAATCTTTATTACATTTATTGACAACGATGTTAAACATTATATTTGATGCTTTTTTGTGACGTCGTATGTACTTCGTAATCGCGTGACGGACGAATCCTAACATTGCAAATGATCTAATTAAATTGCATCGGCGCAGGTGATTAATGACACTAAATCATATATATTTTAAAGAAAAATCCTTTGTTATGTCATATACTTTGATGTTCTTGCTTGAGCTTGAAATAGATATTTTGTTTATCAAAGATATTGCTAAAACATTCCACAAAATCATCAAAATAAGGCCCATTTTTAATGATAAAAAGCGACTTACAAAAAATTGGAGTAAATCCGTACGTTTCCCAAGCACGATTCACATGGGTACTTATATTCTCTACCAATTTTACGTAAAATATTCTAAAATTGTATTGATCTTTCACCTGCGCCAAGCTGGTTTTTACATGCATTAAAATTTCTTCATTCAGTTGTTTACACGCAGCAGGGAGAGTCTCCAAACCACTAGTTTATAAATAGTCTTTTACTTTATACGAAGCTTTAAAACTGCCAATTATTTGATATTGGTTATTATTATGAATGAATTTTGTACGTCAAGCATTAACGGCAGCATCTATGTAAAGGAGACATGCAGTTTTTTTTACTGTTTTCAAAGAATTCACATTTAGCGTTACGATTCATTCCCTGAGAACTATCGACAGGAATGCAGATCGTGACGTCAAAGATAATTATGACGTCATATCGTATGCAGTACAGACAAGTTTATTTTTTTTTTTTTTTTTTTTTTTTTTTTTTTTGTTTAAACAATATTTTATTTCAAAGTGAAATAGGATTGGACAGCAGGCATTGCCTATTTTTGTCCTCTCCCTACAAACAAGGTCAAGATAACATTGTGTATATAAATTAACAATATAAGTATGGTGCTTGAAAATAATGTTCAAACAGAAGATGCATAAACAACAAAAATTAAAGAATGAGAAAGGAAAAATACAAAAAGTGGAATTAATAAAGAAAAAAAAAGAGAAAATAAATACACACCAAAAAAAAAAAAAAAAACCAAAAAAAAAAAAAAAGTGACTTTCTACACATCGCTGTAAAATCAATCGGGAAGCCTTAACATACCGCATGGGCAAATTGCTAACTACTGTCCCATTATCTCACGAAATACTATTGTTAAGAACTCTACATCTATATAATCTATGTGGCAAGCAATACGTACTCACTTTGGGTTCCAGTCAACTGGTGCACATTTCTTGGACTTCGATAACATCCACTTAGATCCGGGAAAACGACCAGAGGACTTATTTCAAAACTGACCAGCTTCATTGAGGACAACCTACTCCAACGTGAAGGAGGCATAAGCCACATGGGTGCACTTCCGGAAGCAGATGAAGAGTTATCCCCCTCCCTCGAGAACCTCATCACATTGACATGGCTCCGCCTACTAAACAAGGACTTACCTGCCCTGGTAAAACAAAGGTATGGTCCTGAGCTAAGATCCAAAACACTAGCCAGCTTAAAACCCGAAATATCTCAAGCTCTAGACAGCCTACTTGATGAAATTCGTATAAACAATGATGCCAAATGTCCTTCGTACAGCGTTTAAAAACTACAACTCACCACCTACCACAACACAGAGGCATCAAAACATTCGCACCAAAAACAACAAGATATGCCCATTGTGCAAACAAGCTGGACGACCTCGCAATGATCACTTCCTGAGCACTTGCAAATTTTTACCACAAGAAGACAAAACATTTATGAGCCGAGCTAGACACCTTTGTGCCCTCACCAATTCTGACGAGGATAATTTTGAAAGTACACCTGAAGGAGACCAACTTGATCTCTACGAAGTAGCTCCTACCTCAAGACGGGTCAGTACCAAACAGGCACCGTAGATGAAGGTTTACTATAAACAACACGTACTACATATAACGCTTGACAGTGGTGCGGAAATCAGCATGATTCGTGCATGCGTTGCTCAACTCATGGGGATTGAAATCACCATGTCCACACAACACGCACTACAAGCGGATGGCAATACCCCATTAGAAATAGTAGGAAAACACATTTCAACCTGACTAGAGAAGATATCACCCTTCACGTCGAGGCTCTTGTAGTTAAGGACCTTGATGTTGTCTTTCTCGCAGGTATCCCATTTCTCTCTGCTAATGATATCAGTATCCGTCCAGCACGCCACTAAATAATGATTGGGGACTCCCATGTAATTTACTATACCACCCATGACAGACGCCAACAGCACCACATTCGACGGGCTCATGCTTATGTTCTGAAGTCACCGTCCACTACGGTGTGGCCAGGATCACACCTCGAGCTAGATGTGCCGGAACACATCCCAGCGGAAGGCACTGTAGCTGTTGAACCTCGTATTGAATCCCTCTACGCACATAATATGTGGCCTAAACCGGAAAGAATAGATGTAATGGCTGGAAAAATACGCATTGTGAACAATACAGAAGAACCTAAACAACTCAAGAAAAATGAACACTTTTGTCAAGTTCTTCCTACTACACTTGTGAAACGTGCAAGGGGGTCACTGCCTGTGTTCCCCCGCGGGCCCGTACCCGAGATAGACTCGGATAGCCCTGATTGCTGCCAATATTTACAAATGCAGACTTCAATCACCGCGCCTGCACATATATAGGGACTCAACGTTACGCAGGCAGAGATGACCTCACACCTACGCAACTCAACAGGTACCAACGTTAACGCAAGCAGGGATGACCGCACACTTGCGCCAACAACGCAACCTAACGCAAGCAGGGAGTGCCGCACACTTGCGCTAGAAAGGCCAGAACACCAGCAGGGATGACCACACACTAGTGCTCCGCCGCAACCACCACCAATGCAAGCAGGGATGACCGCACACTTGTATTGATGCGATACAGAGCAGGGATGACCGCACACTCAGTATCGTAGGTTAAATCACACGAAGATTAGATAGTGTAGGGTTGACCACACACTCTATCTAGCCGTACCTGTTCAAGTTTAACCCCAAACAGTCGTTCTTCCACACGCAATTGACACTGTCCCTTTATATGTGCCGGCCTATAATAATTCGTAGTATTTTAAAATAGAAAACCAAAAATAAACAAACTATCTAGACCTAACCCAAAAAATACTTATACATAACAACTTATTTACATAGACTATTTATTATTGTATAAAAAAATTATCATCACACTAATTGGTTATTACTGGAAACATTAATTAAATAATCAAAAATCACTAAATCAAAGGACAATAACTCTAACACCAAAAATACATTATCAAACTGTCCGCTTCACTTGCATCAGACAACATCATCACCGATGATTTGCCAAAATCTGTGCTTTGTTCACAACCAACAAAATCATTACAAGGGAGAAAACACTGTCATTCCGATGCTGTTAAAGTCAATCCAGACCAAATTCTTACCCTTGAGACTCAACAACACTTCCAAAGAGCCCTTCAGGCACAAGACTCTCTATTCGACCCTCACTTCAGTGGCTATAACGGCAAGGTGGGAACATTTAACATGAAGATTAACATGGGACCTACACAACCCCCTTAGAGAAAGGGTCGTCTCCCACAATATTCCAAAGAAAAACTACATATTCTGCAAGACAAGTGCAACGAATTAGAGGCCCTCGGAGTCCTGAGAAAACCTGAAGAAATAAACATTACTGTGGAATACCTAAATCCGTCCTTTCTGGTTTCTAAACCGAATGGTGGACACCGACTGGTAACTGCCTTCGAAAACGTTGGGCGCTATTCAAAACCTCAACCATCCCTTATGCCTGACATTGACTCTACCCTACGCACCATTAGTCAGTGGAAATACCTTATAGTGACAGACTTAACCAGTGCATTTTATCAGATCCCATTGGCCAGGGAATCAATGCGTTACTGCGGCATTGTTACCCCCTATAAAGGTGTACGTGTTTACACCCGGTGTGCAATGGGGATGCCAGGCTCAGAAACCGCCTTAGAAGAACTCATGTGCAGAGCTTTAGGAGACCATCTTCAGGCAGGATTTGTTTCAAAGTTAGCAGATGATTTATACTGTGGAGGAAACACCCCAGAGGAACTTTTACAAAACTGGACCAGTGTAATGACAGCTTTCAATGATTGTGGACTTAAGTTATCTGCAGGAAAAACGATAATTTGCCCACGCTCAACAACCATATTAGGATGGATTTGGACACAGGGACGTCTTTCTGCAAGCCCTCACAAAGTCTCAGTCCTATCCACATGCAAACTTCCAGACACTGTCCATGGCTTGCGCTCATTTATTGGGGCCTACAAGATGTTATCTCGCGTCCTACCAAGTTGTGCACATACAATTGCTCCCCTCGAAGGTGCCATCAGTGGTCTTCAGTCAAAGGACAAAATCAAGTGGTCAGAAGAGCTGATTGAACACTTTAACACAGCCCAATCAAAACTTAAAGAATCCAAAGAAATCTACCATCCAATGAGAGATGACCATTTGTGGATTATCATTGATGGGTCCGTCAGCAAATGTGGAATAGGAGCAAGTCTATACATAATGCGTGATGACAAAATCCGTATCGCTGGATTCTTCAGTGCCAAGTTACGAAAGCATCAAGTAACATGGATTTCATGCGAAATTGAAGCATTGTGTATAACTGCATCTTCGCTAGCCAAGGGTTTTCGGTCCACTCTGCTCCCCATAAACCCTTGGCGGATTTCATTACGAAAACTCGGTGACAAGCTCCGTTTTATGATTGGCTGCAGCTGGGAGTAGCTGATCCAATCGCAGCGTTGTAAACATGCGCTTATAAATAAACTTTAAAAGAAACACACGTGTGATCTTTGGTAAAACAATCGGTGATTTTCAGAAGTTGAAGCACAAATGCTCGAGTACAGTACCTCCACAAGGATGATTTACTATATCACTATTAAAAACGATATATTTTACTGGATTAAACAGAGATTTACGAACTTGTCAAGGCTCGTGTGATCGTAGTAGGTCTATGGGAAGTAAACATGGCGAATGAAGAAGTTGCGTTAGTATATATGTCCCTGCTTATGGTTATTGCTTTTAAAGGTTCAATGAGATTTATTTTGCATTTAATTTATTTTGTCCACAATGATTACGACAACGATACCTGTTTTTATGGCTTGAACGCCTTCATATAAAGCGACTTTTTCACTCCCGGTACAGGTCCCTACAAACACTATAAATAAACATCCCTTGCTTTCTCTAGGTTATATCTTCATTCCTATTTAATAGCATCGTTAATTATGTTCCTATTCTCGCTAGTCAACGTGTTTTCAAGTTATATTTATGCCGTAGCGTGTATATTACCCGTTGTCTCATTCGATTAAAATGTAAATATACAAGGGGCGCAACTCAAGTTGCTCGCTAGATAGCGCCACCGCATCACCGAGTTTTCGTAATGAAATCTGCCAAGGGTTTATGGGGAGCAGAGTGGACCGAAAACCCTTGGCTAGCGAAGATGGTATAACTGCTGCCATAAAACATTTTAGCCCCTTTATTATTCAATCAGCCCACAAGTCATGCGTCTTAACAGATAGCAAGCCATGTGTCCAAGAAATACAAAAACTCCGCAGAGGTGAATTTTCTTCAAGTCCCAGAGTGACATCCTTCCTCTCCACAGCTAGCCGCTATCAAGTTGACCTTCAACACCTTGCTGGCTCTGCAAACGTCCCATCAATTTTGCCAGCAGGAATGCAGCCGAATGCAACAATCCTTCATGCCAGATTTGAAACTTCATCATTCAAGTGGAAGACTCATTGGTACGTGGCGTAAAACCCCAAGCCAACAATACTAGCAGTATTGATGACATGTTAACTTTACCTTTTACTACTAGATCTGCATGGATCAATATCCAAGCCGATTGCCCAGATCTTAGACGGACACACGCGCATCTCAAACAAGGTACCATACCGTCAAAGAAACTCGCAAATATCCGAGACGTTAAACGTTACCTGAATGTAGCGACCATAGCAAAGGACGGCTTACTCGTTGCACGCAGGTCTGACCCACTACAACCCCCTGCAGAGCTGATCATAGTCCCACGCAGCGTCTTAGATGGCCTTGTAACTGCACTTCACATACGTTTGGATCACCCAACTAAACATCAGATGATGCTAGTTAATAGGCGAAACTTCTTCGCTTTGGATTTATCACAGTCAGTTGACCGTGTATGCGACTCATGTCACACGTGCGTCTCACTGAAAAAGTTTCCAATGACCTACGCAGAACAGTCATCCGACCCCCCTCTAGATGTCATTGGAATTAACTTTGCTGCCGATGTGATAAAACAAAACCGGGGATATATAGAGAAAAATCTTTTTAAAAAACTTCTTCTCAAAAACCGATTGGCCAGAAAAGCTGAAACTTGAGCATCCTCAAGTAGGGTATATTCAGTTTGTTCAAATCATGACCCCCTTGGGTAGGACGGGGGGGGGGGGGGGGGGGGGGGGGGGCAATAATTTACTTATGAATATATAGACAAAAATCTTCAAAACCCTTCCTCAGATAATGTAGATTCAAATTGGTTAAAATCAAAATCTTGAGGAGAAGGGTTGGGCCACATTGGGGATCCAATTTTACAAAGGAAAACATTTTAATTATTCATAAAAACTGAAATGCTATAACATATGGTTTTACTTATATGCAAGCATTTTGACATATTGCTGATTCTTTAAAATTGTTTAGACTTTGGAATTTTGGCCCCTGGACGATTCTTGGGCCTCACAAGGGGTTCAGAGTTTGATGTAGGTTTATATCCCATAAATAAACAATTGTTTAGGATCTTTTGGAGAACTACAATGCTCAACATGTGATATAACTATAAAATCATCCTGTTAGAAACGGGACTTGATTATAAACAAGGGACGTCAATTTTACTCGGATACTCTAGTCGACTAATCGGGGGCTTTAGTTAGCTTTAGTCGAACGATAGTCGAGTACTCGTTGATTTATTTGAAACTGCGTGTTCTTTTCAAATAAAACAATGTTACTGTCTTTAACTCAAAAACAAATTATATGTACTTAATGTACTTGATTAAAAATAAATTGAAAACTATTTTATCTCAATATCCGAGCCCAGTATCATAGCCCAAAAGCTGCCGTGTTAAGAGAAAATAAAATTGTTTCTTATTTACTTTCAGTTTATAACGAATAATCGACTAAGAAATTTTAGTCGATGATCGTCGTGACCGAGTGATAGTCGAGTGCTCGAATACTCGTTGACATCCCTATAATATACACATAAGAATAACCAGGTGGAAAATGGATTTTTATTTATACAGGATCTACATGTATTATACTACATTTTCCAGATATTTTGTATTATGACTTCATTGAGCTGATTTTATCATGCGTATTGTTGCGTAGGTGAGCGATGTGAGCCATGGGCCTCTTGTTTGAGAAAAGTCACATATAAGCCATGTTTGATTTTCTTCGTTATTGTTTCCAAAAGCAATGTCCTTACCCCATGTATCGGCAGGGGATATATCAATTGCTGGCTATCGGATTCCAAAAAATACCACGGTAACAGAATTTTTGCATCCGTTCATTTGGATCCAAAACTTTACCCAAACCCTGAAAAATTCCAACCTGAGAGATTTCTGGGTGAAAACTCCGGGAATGTGAATAAAAAAGAAATGATTATTCCTTTCTCAATAGGTAAGGTAAAACATAGACAAACAATGTAGAATATATAATTACTTTTGCGTGTTTAATTGTGTGTCCATTTAAAAAATATTGTATGTATTGTCATAATTGTTTCATCTAAGTCCCAGAATTTGTCCTGGAGAAACATTAGCGAAAACTGAATTGTTCATATTTTTTTGCAAATTTGAATCAAAAATTCAAATTCTGCAAGGCGTCTCCTGATGACGAATTGTCCTTTGACGGAGTGACGGGTCGGATCAGATGCGGAACCGCCGATGGAGGGCTTCTCTCTGAAATACCCAGGCTCGTTTAAACTTTCTCATAGTGAGGACTATTGAGTAGCATGTTTGTCGGGTTTTCCTGTAACTTTTAATGTCAACGAAACATCAAAAAGAAAAGGATATCTGATGAAGTAATCTGATGTAAGTCCAAGGTTTAAGGACGTTGGATTCTGCGATCAAAAGTCTTAAAGTTTTTTTCTAAAGTATTTTTTTAACATCTACACACATAGCTAAACCAAAATTCAAAAAAAAAATTTGGGGTCTATATGCTCCTTTCGGTGCTACGGTGTATTTAATATGACCTTTCTGCACTGAAAGTGCAAATTGCACATAAATTGCTTTTCCCTCTATAATTTTTTATCGAAATGAACTATGATATCCAATACAAATTTGCATTATTTAGAATTAATAAAATTGAAATTATCATAAAGAAAAAAGTTTGCAATTCCTTCACCTAATTGATATTTTGACCTTTTTGCACTGAAAAAACACTATTTTTATTCATAAACGGTTCAACATGCAATGAAATTATTTTTAAGTCTCAAACTTTTTCTCAAATTATGACAGACTTGTCAAAAGAAACTTACAAATTCAGAAAATAAAACCAAAAGTATGGGTCTATAATGTAAATTTTGAGATATGGCATGAAATAAGCTAATTTTAGGGGGAAATTGGAGTTCATTTTTTCTTGACTTTTATGAAATATCAGTTAAATATGCCAATATATGTCGATAGAAATATTGAAATATTGTTAAAATATGTTTTTTGAAACAACACGAAGATATCCCAATGCATAAACTATCTGGAAATTTGGTCTGCACTGAAAATAAGAAACCTGAAATTACGGTACTTTAAAACAACTGAGTGATGAAAAATGTTCATTTTCTTCTTAAAAACCTTCCGACACAAAAAATAGTCCCTTATTAAACTCTGTAAATATGTAATTTTCCTTAACTATTTAATTCAATATAGTTTATTTGGCATTGTAAAAAAAGAATTTACAAGTAAAATTCATATATGACACAGAATTTCCAGATTAGAGGTGACCCAAAATGGCTACCCAAAAACAGAGGAACGAACCTCTTTAATATGATATACACATCGGTCGAGTTGCAAATACAAGGGGTTAACCAAAAGTAATTTCACGAAATGCACGGGACTGATACAACCGTTTAACAAGAGCTTGGACTTTGGGCGGTGCGTGACTCTGATTTGATGAAGTTGTGGAGGTCTACTCATGGTTAACTGTCAAGTTACTGGCTAAAAGATTAAGTTGTGGATGTCTACTCATGGGTAACTGTCCAGTCACTGGCTAAAAGATATGAATGCATAGAACGCAACGACACTCGTCCGACTTTAACCAGGGTGTATATTCCGTTGAAACAAACTCATTAACACAATAGAGCAACTTTCGGCAAACAATTTTTCGGTTTTGACAGTCTTTGAATAATAATGAGCTTCTCTTAGCGAATTAGAAAAAAGGAAGACAATATTTGAAAGCTTGTTTTGATAAGCAAACTAGATATATCCCATCGACAGTCCAAGCTCTTGTCAAGTTAAATGGTTCCAACTGATGAGTTATGGAAAATGATGAATCAAAATATGCACACAAGTTTGTGATTCTTATATAAGTTGAATAAATTATTTTTACCGTTCTCTACAATTGCAATTTTAGATTTGATTATAATGTTATATTTACATCCACCAAGTATGATTCCCTCTATTTCTTACGAAAATTGATTGTAATTCGCAGCTTTGTATAAACTGACAGGACTGAAATCTACACGCCTCTTTGATCGATTGGTTCAACGTACCCTTAAGTAACCTAAGAAAACTCACGGATTGCACGAAATAATCATGATGTCAGACTCAAACTCCCATCGAAGACGATTTGGCTGTTTCTTTTATGTAACACTGATGTACATTAACAAAATTTTAGTACATTTTTTCGTACTTTTTACAATCAATTTATGAATTTGTTAAAAGAAAAATGTAAATATAAACAATAAAATGCTTTCTTTGATGCTTCATATGGGTTATGAATGTAACAATCATTGCAGAAAAAAAATTACATGTAATTTTTTTTCCTGCAATGTCGCTATCTTCATATCCAGCATTAATCACCAAAGAAAGCATTTTTAGTGTAAATAAATAAACAAATCAATTGAATACATATTCCACTCCGTAATATTAAGGCACATATTATTCGGAACTATATATGTATAACAAAGTCAATTTCGTATAAGTTTCTATCAGTAATAGAATTTAACTCATAGAGGAATACATGTACATGTAGCTATATTTTTACAGCGGCATTTTTATTGGTTGAATTATTATTACTTAAATAAGTGTGTCTAATAATAAATAAAGTATATATTTAATGTCTCCTTATTTTTATATGTGATTTGTTTGACAAGTGTTTTGGGGGTTTTTTTAACGGTAAGTGCGTCAAAGTTAAGAGAATATTTGTTCACATCTTCTGCATGTTAGAAATGAAATTGTTATATGCAATAAAATTAATTTGAAACAAAAAGCATTATTCTCGTTTGTCAAATAGAACATCCACTCAATATTCACACAATACAGTAATCTGTAGACGGTTATATATATATATATATAAAATTATATATATATATATATATATATATATATATATATATATATATATATATATCTCATGATGAATCAAATCTTGAAGATGAAGCATTATGTCTATAGTATAAAACAACTCTCTGGAGTTAGTGACGTAGCCTAGACATGGGTAAATTGCAACATAAGTATGTGTTCCAACCTTTTAAACACATAATAGAACAAAATTAGGAAAAAGGTATCATTTATAACCGATGAGAAAGCATGGTCACTACATGTTTACAGCGGGTTAAGAAATCCAGGAAGCTATTTTGTGCCCGATCCAAAATTCGGAAATCCACCTACTATCAATACAGAATAAGATATATGGAGAGGCCATTTAGCAGGATCTAGGGATGGAAGCAACACCGTAACATTGGTGAAAAAAGCATAACTTACCACACTCTACAACATTTAAAAATTGGTTCTGTTTGAGCCCGACCATTGTAAAAGGATCCTATTCAAACTTTCAAGATGCAAATACTCGGCGAAAAGAAATCAACAAAGAATTTATGATGTTTTTCAATAAATTTAATCATCTAATACATATTCTCAAGCTATTTACTAACATACATTTACATGCAGACATTATCATTAACAGTATGTATGTTCAGTGCATCAACTGATTAATATGACTATACATATGAATTGCATTCTAAACGTTGCAAAATCTAATGCGTTTACGTTATTTCTAAAAGCCATTCGAAATTTAAAGAAATTTAATCTTTTATTGATATAAAGAATTTGTCTTTAACTTTATTTATTTTCAATTAATTTTGTTTCAATTTAGAAAATCGCGTTCCCTATGAGAAAACATTGTGACTCGAGAATCGCTACTGAACATTTTAGTACTTTTTTTTTCAAAATAATTTACTATCGTGTTGCAACTGATGATAAAATATAGTGATCTAGTTAAAGATTGTACTCTTAGTAAAAAACACAATTAAAGATGTGCCCTGTCGAACGATTTTCGATACATTAAGGGCAAGATTTCTTTGAATAATAATCAGCATTAAAAGCCAAAAAACCGATTGGCAATATAAAAATATAAAAACATATACATAAACCCGTCCTTAAAAACCTCTATAACGGAAATGTTCTTTTTTTTCTACCGTGTGAAGACAGAAAGTATAACTATTATTGCAAGAATAAATATACTGGATGGAACAAATGTTCCTGATGCTGAAATATGTTTATAGATGGCGCTGGTGTCGCTTGCGAAGACGAAGCGGTGATTGAGAGGCTGTGTAGGCCGAAAGTCGTTAGAAATGTCTCTGTCTGTCTCGTTGGCGTAGTTGCGGTGCACATTGTGACGGAACTTCATGAGTTGATCCTCGGAGATTTTGATGGTCTCTTTGAAGATGGTCCATATGACGCTCTCGGAACACGGCGGCGTCGTCAGACTGCCGTGATAGCGGTAGTAAACCTTTAGATCCCCCGGAAACAGTTCAGACAACGGAAATGTATTTAAATCCACATGGTCAGCTATTATCGACGAGAAAAGACGACGTCATCATTTAATTCATCATCAGTAGTATTATAGGAGAGGTATGGCCATCTTGTACACATGTGGACCAAAATGTAAACATTTCTTAAACTGACTTTTTTTTGTTTTTACCAAACACTGGCCGAAACTGCTGTCAAAGGAAAATGTGAGGTTTTACGTTTTGTTTTAAACGCAAATTGCTTACACAAGAACAGAACAATGCCTTTTGCAATCATTTAGAAATGTGCAGCTGCAGAATCTAAAAAATTGAAAACAAAAAATCTAAAAGAATGTCAGTAGTGTTCGATTTACAATTACAAGCATTGTTCTGTTCTTGTGTGCATAATTTGCATACAAAACAAAATGTAAAACCTAATATTTGTTTTTCTTTTTTTTTCTTTTGACAGCAGTCCTCGTCAGTTTTGGCATTTACACTTTGTCCTTAAATGCACAAGATGGCCGTACATCCCCCTTAAACGTTCATACGGTTTATCAAACTATGTTTCTGAAGATATATATCAAAATATGTGAAGAAAAATTCTTCCCAAATTTTATCAAAATGTACTCAGAATGTGTTAAGCTAAAAAGCTCCTCGTTCAACAATGTAATTAAAATGTATAGTATTGTTTGCTTAATGATGAGTAGACCTTGGCACGTACCCTTGTGAGCAATTTGGTAGAAATGGTGGATGATTTCATCAAAATGGTGGTTGACGGTACCAACCTGGAAATTTGCGGAAAGATTCCTTAAAACCATCTCTTCGAAATGTGGAAATAATTTTGAATCAACAACTGAAGAAATTAAAATATGCTGCATATGGGTTTTGTTTTCAGCTAATCTCTAGCTATATCGTTATGTTGATCTTTGACTTAGAACTCCAGAAATCATTAAAATGCTTGTTGTATATACATGAACAATTAATATTTATTTGTTTTTAGCATTATGATACGAGGCACAATTTTGTAAATTTGTCTGAAGACCGTTTTCTGAACCTGACGCAAAGTTTTTGAGTTAGAAAGACTTTGTGTAATACGTTAAAATGGTTTAGTTTAGAATTTGAAACCAACTCTTTTAATGGAATTTATATGATTACAATAGTGATACAATCCGCAATGAACCGCACGCATTTGTTACCTCAAACAGGAACGCCAGCACGTGCAGGCCGTTCGTCTGGTTGACCGCCTCCTCAAACGTGTTGTACTTGGAATTGTAATGTACCACGTGCATCTAATGAACAAAATACTTTTATTATAAACCTGTTTGAATATTGATGCCACTCTCACTATGTCTCGTTTATCAGACTTCGTTGTACGTTTATGTGTGCTCTTTTAACCGTTTTGTTTAATATGATATTTTTAGAATCACATGAATGTCACGTTTAAAAGAGGAGGAAATGTTTAATTTGAAGCTATTTGCGGGGTCATACACAAGACGTACCTCCATAGGGAAGTGGTTATCGTTGATGTCGTGCTCGGAGCCCCGCTTGTCCTCTGACCCCCAGTGGAAATGGAATTGTTTGGCCCGGTAGATGTCGCTCACTCCTCCGCCAGAAATCGTCATCAACTTGCCGGTCAAGTCGATTTGTACTGTAACGAGAAAAACAGTGCGAAATCTTTGAATGATTGTTTGGTGTTCGCTGAAGACTGTATATTTGAAGTATATACTTGTGGGTCTGAGGTCATTTTGTGTTCAAATGACCATGACTTCGATCTCAAAATAAACAGAGAGTAAAAGTGTATAGAATGTAAAGATTGCAAGAATCTCGTATATATTTTATAACCGAGGATTTATACAACTGTTAATACAGCTTCATTCAGAGGAACAAGTCATGGTAGGCGCTGGCACGATAAAGAAATCCCGAAGTTCAATGTCATCTGACACAGACAAACTCACTACTCACTATTTATGACATGAGGTAATAATAAGACTGAAACTGTCTCAACGGGACGCAAAGTCAAGGAGGACAGGAATAATTTGACAATTTTTTACCATGGAAGTCAGAGCCTTATAGATGGCGGGGATCTTTATCGTGCTATCACCTATATTTGAATCCGTAAAACCAGTTAATACCATCCGTTATGACAAGTAGTTAATTTATGATTTTATCGCAAACAACTAGAGAGTTTAAATGGGGCATTTTTCCCTCAGGAACTATGTTCGACTAAATTACACAAAATGTTTATGTTTCATAGTTAAACTTTTGTTGACATTTTAGCGGTGTTTGTGTGTTAAGAGTCGTTCTGCCTGTCCCTTACACGCCCTCACCTGTGTGCCCGTTGTTCTTCATGCTCATACTGACGTTGTTGACGCTATCGTAGCCACTGAAGGTGAAGGCCGTCAGATTTTTGTCAAGGACGGCCGAAGCTGTATCCACGGAGATAGGTGACTGGCTGGATCCAGCACACTGTGGGTAGTGCAGGCTCCAGGTGGAGGGGCCTGAAATAGGGACAGGGATAGAATTAAGGCATATCTTAATATGTACCCTTTACGAACATGCAATTTCTTAGGAAATTTTACGTATGTGTAATAAACAATCCTGCATTGCTGTTATAATTATCCCCTCGCGCAACTTGTTGCGAAGGGGATATAGCATCGCTGCTGTGCGTGTGTGTGTTCGTATGTGTGTATGTATGTATGTGTGTGTGTGTGTGTACTCCATTTCAATTTTCTAGTAAATTCCAAGAAAACCCTCTCATGAATATCCATCAAACTTTGTACACTTCTTTGACATGGTAAAAGGACAAACCCTGTTGATTTCAAAATCAATTGATTAAGTATTTTTTTTAATTATCGTAAAAAATGAAGTTAAAAACATGAATTTTATGTACGACTTGACAATAGACATTTCCGGTAATTTTATGTACGACTTGAAGTTAATCGCTACCGTATACAGTTCAAATCAACAACTTGACATATTTTGGGATTTAAATCTAGTAAAGGTAAAAAAAAAAGTTTTGTAGCATTGGAGTGTTTGACGAGTGCCCATAGTTAAAAGTTGAAGCGGGCAAGAGATTTACATCGAAACAAGCAGTCGACTTTCGGACATATTTCCCCGTATTACTTACAATAGAACTAGTCCAAAATTCAGTAGAGACTTTGACAGATACTGCACATTTATCACGCGAAAATTGTTTCATATTAATAATAACTGCATATATATCTACTATACTATGGGTTAATTATAATACGACAACTAGCAACTAGAATTTCCATCAGAGCAGACTACAGAGCGCTTGATTTTCAGCTACGTTTCAAAATGTATACGGATCGTTTATGTATGCTTATATAAAAATGAATGTCACTAAATGAATCTAAATTATTAAACTTTAAAGTATATGTGTTGCGTTTCTGCTAGGAATAGGAAAACTGTTATGTAAACCCCCTCCCCCAATTTATACACCACAAAGCTTGGGGATTGGGATTAAATAGATATTACATGTATGTATTCAAAGTGGTTTAAGGAAATACTTTCTTTATTTTGATCTGATAAATTTACATGTATTTTCCTTAATAACGTATTCCCCCGTACAATAAGTCATGTCGCGAGGGGATGCTCCGCTTAGCGGTGCCCTTGTTATTTTTACTTTATTTTTCGTTAAATTATAATTAACAAATAAATGTGTTCTTTGTAATCTAGAGGGTGTCTATGTCAGGTAAAGGAAGCAACAGGCACTTTCAGTTGATAGGATTTTTTTTTATTTTACTAAAAATCTATAATGATTTATTAAATTCATAACATATTTATAATTAAAACTCATTCTCTTTAATCAGCTCATTATAAGAAAATAATCAATTTATATATGAAGAAGTCAATCGCAACTTCTATCAAGTTTTATAAAGAGGGTGGTTGTCATGGACGCCTATGTAATACATTCGAGGTGTTTTTCCGAGCTCTGCCGGAAAGGCCTGAGAAGCTACGATTGATAAGAAAGTTTCAATATATGAAGGACAGGTAAGTTGTCCTTTAAAGACATAAAAAATGTATTGTACCTAAATTTAAGATATTAAACAATCCTACAGAATCTGATAAAAAATCAACAGTGCAATATAGATCAATAATAATGTGTGTAGCAAACTGCGGGGTTCCGAGAATACGTGTCTTTGGTAATACACAGCATTTGTTACTCCCTGTTTTACAGCAAATACTCACCAATACCAGTTTCATATCCCCATTCATTCCCTAAAAATAAAAAAGACAAGCTAATAATAATGAAAATTTCATGCTTTATTTAGGATTAATCAACTTGCGTGAAGAACCTAGTATATTAACCACATGATCAATTATGAGCCAGCTCAATTTACCGAAGTACATAATTATGTTTCTTGTAACAGCATTGCAATAAAGTTAAACGAGTTGGGGTTTCATCTTAACCATTAATGATGTTAATTAATGTTGCTAGAACGTTCAAATGACAACGTTTGATTGCAACACAGTCAATATATCATTTAAAACAGTGTTATATATTGCATTACATTGACAAAACTGACGCAAGGCTAAGATTATGAAACATACCCTTGAAGTTCTGTTTGAAAAGAAATGATTTATTTCAGGATTGTATTTAATTGCGAAAGCTATCTCACCAATACAGATTATTCGTTGGAAATCAGGCAAACAAAAGAAAAATAAGTAATATGTATAAATTATGATATTATGATAATGATTCTCTCTCTCTCTCTCTCTCTCTCTCTCTCTCTCTCTCTCTCTCTCTCTCTCTGGCATTTTATTCGTGTAATTTATCTTCAATTTTTTTAGAATGCATATATGTATAAAATGTCATAGCGAGTTGACAATTGCTATGAGTGAAAAGTTCGTTGAACTCAGCACACTTGGTATTTGAACTTTTGATGATGTTCAGATACATGCTTGGTTAACGCTTTCTACCAAGAGAAAATTAAGACCTGGGTCTATCAATAACACAGGTAGCATCGGCGATTAGTAGGAAAATCATCCAAAAGGGGAAATCGGATATTCGACATTAAAATGAAAATAACAAATATTTGAAATTCGTCATTGAACGTAAAGGTCATCGACTGTAGGAATCTGTGGCCAGGGGCGACAACTGAACAATCTAGAGATGAGTCGTTCCCGTAATGATATAATAAGATATTGGATGTGTATATTTTTTATTTTTGTTGTTTTTTAACGCCATATTTGAGACATCTCATATAAAGTCGCAATATGGCCGTGACGTAACAACCGGTCGATTATGATAATGATACAAGACTAAATCATTATCTCTAGCATTGATTGACTTAATGACTGTGTCATACGTTGATTACTTCTGATGAACGGCATGGTTGTTTTCAACACATTCACGCATCTGACTTTTTGTTTGTGACGCATTTTAACAAAACTAAATTATTTATAACACTCTTGGTCAATAACTGAGTTTCCACGAATAACAAAGAGAGTTCCTGTTTTGTTTACTTGAAAAACGATCACTAACAGAATAAACAAAAAAACAATTTCCAATCTCAAAAAGCGGTGAGAAATGATTTTTTAAATTGAAATATTAATTCATTAATCATTAACATTATGGTAATATCTTTACATTTTCTTTTTTTATACATTACATGCCATACCTCCGCCAGAATTTACAAAGTGTTCCAAAAAACAAAAGAAAACTCCAAACAATATCCCCTGCTTGGTTGTCTTCATCATTTTAAATGAACTGTGTTAAATAAAAAGATGTTTCCCTTTCAAAGCGTAGCACAGATGAATTCACATGAAGGTGTTCAATACAGAAACTTGGCGGGTTTATGCGTGGATTGCAATAACCCAGGATTAGGGCCTGCCTCGGAATCCAAAGGAAGGACAATATAATGATAATTTGCATTCATTAAGTGTGCCCAATCCACAGCTATCATTTAATAGGAGCAATTGTCATTCCAATACCCCCAGGAAAATAAAAATAAATACGAAAAATTCCTCTATATTAATCTTGCCATATGAAGCTCTTACAAAGATGTCATTACGCCAGTCTATTATTCCCAATATCAGGTATTGTAAATGTTTCTATTTCATTGTTTATTAAATGCTTTGCACACAAGGATCATTCGCTTCAATTTGCACACTTAAGTGCATTTCATCTACATGTATATACCAGGTACCGGACAGGTAGAGGTATGCTCTATTATGGACAAAAAAATGCAATCTACTTACTTTTACTGAATAAAAAATAGCAATTATTTATGACGACAGATTTTCCTTAAGGTCAGACGACACGTTCCTCAATTTTATATAACTTTTTCCAGGAATATGTAATTGATTTACTACTACTTTGACAGGCTTTCTTGCAAAAAAATAGGATACCTTACCAGGCATTTCTGCAAGATATTAGAGTATGCAATTTCCTATATAATCTTCTTGAAAATACACTTGAATTGCTGATAGAAAAATATTCGGCATATACATAAATATATACAGCACAGGGAAAATTCACTTTGTTGGAATTCCACCTCGGCCGGGGCCGGGGCTTGAACTCACGTGCTATGGAATCTACTCTCCTAGCAGTGAGCGGCCACCACTCTAACCACTCGGCCATCTAGGCATGTACAAATCAACAAATAAAATTTTAATCATTATAAAAATTATTATTAAAAAAATAGTTTTATTGGAACTCTTTATTACGAGGAGATACAAAAAAGATACTCGAGGCACGTCTGACCTTAATAAAAAAATGAATTTTATTCATGGAAATGGGGAAAAAAAAACCAAAAAAGTTCCCTGAAGGAAGAGATACATCGCCTAGTGTACTATGTACATACGTTTTTTTATTATTGCTCTATTTTTTTTTTTAATAAAAAACAATTAGATATAGAACAAAAAAATTAAATGTTTGTATCGGAATATTTTATCAACATTTTATCTGATATTAGCAAAATCTAATCACTTAAAATTCTTCACAATTTATAATGCAAGTTGACCTTTTCCTGATGGGTTTAATTTAATACGAGATTGATTTATTGAAAATGTTTGCATTAGATTTCGCAAATTTCCGATTTTCTTATTTTGTTATCCATTGTTTTTAACAATAAATAGCGCTCTACCCCGAAAATATCAGGTCAGTGAAATTGTTGATTGGTCGAGTCGTTTGAGGTCCAGATACATTAGTTTCTGCATTACCTATGGATAAAAAATTCTAGCAAATGCAGACAGTTAAAATAATATCATTACCTGTTTCTGACAGTATACATGCATAACATTACGGGGTCAAAGACAACAACAAGTCTCCTTATCTTGGATCGATCTAGTAACCTGTCTGTCACCTGACACATAGCGGGACGAGGGAAGGAGGGTGATGTTATAAAGCTAGACTGTGTTGTATTGCAAAGATAGCGGATATTGCATCCTATTTCATGTCATAATCAAGTTTGAGTGCTGAATATAAAATCAGAACAAGGAAGGCACTTTGATTTTAACACAGTCATGTGAACACCGTCACGTGTGCAGGTGCGATGTCTTAATGTTGGTTTGATATCTTAGCAATACTGCAATGTTAATTTACAACAAAACCTGAGACCTGTATCAGATGCACGCTGATTGGTTCACAGGTAATATCAGCGAAATCGGAGTCAAGGACTTTATGCATGTCACTTTTTCAATGCATTGATGTTCAAATAGTAAAAAAAGCATGGCCAATGCACTTTCCCAAGAGCCATTTCTCGAAAATGATAATCTGCCGGTTGGGATTAAGTTATTCGATGATGATTAAACTTTATAACACTTCAACCTCTCCGATGAAATATAACGAATGAAACTCAAACTATGTTTGACAATCATTATTTAGCATCAATATTTTTTTTAATTTTACAAATGTATAAAGGCAGTGTACAAAACTTCCCTGCAGTATACCTCGTATTTGGTGACTGTAATAAGAGATAAGTTGTTTTATTTGCTTTAATACGAAGTTATGATAATAAAACCCTTAAAAGATAAAAAAATATCAATATTCAGATACAGAATTCTGGTCCTTGCATATAAAACACAAGTTATCATAAATATATGGATCAATTTTTGTTTTAATAATCAGCGATCTGCATATGTAGTTGTTTTTATGCCTTACTTCTATGTGCTTTTTATTAGTCATATCTTATTTTCATCTGCTTAGTTGATTATCTCGGTCTTATAATTGTTGTATTGATCGCCACCATGAATTAATCAACAACACATACAAATTAGTTTACTAATATATTGCTCTCGTGTATACGTTGACCCTTTCTCGTGGGTTTTTTTTTCTCATACATTTATGCATATGGTTTCGGCCTTCCCCCGTCCCCCCCCCCTTCTGAGAAAATTATTTCAACATCTTATTTGTGAGATTTATCACACTACTTACAATTCAGTCAAGTTTTTTGATTTTGTTGGGTTTTTTTGTTGTTTTTTTTTTGTTGGCCAAATAGTGAAAAATATATTTACTGTAAAATTTTATACTATTTAAAAAATGACGATGATTGTATAAAAACCATATAGATTTCTATAATACATATGATATTTATGACAAAGCGTTAGTTGCTGTGATAAACTTACCACTACCAGACTCGGCAATGGATATCCACGCGGCGAACACAAACAGACAGACGGACACTGACCCACACATGGTTAACTCTCCTCTGGGTGGGGACTAGCTGTTACGTATCCTTATATATCAGTTACCATAGAGACGTACAAACACTGACAACTCACGCCCCGAGCTTCTCCTCCCTGCTATTGTATCCGTGTCGTGTAAATCTATAACACTTCTCCAGCAACAGATATTGACGTTCTTGCAACGACGGACGCCAGCAACAACTTTATTGCGTCATGAAGCGTTTTAATGCACGGCCGCGTCAATTTTTTTCACAGTGAGAAAACCCTACCTTTCTTCGATTTTAATCACAGATAGCAAATGAAATTCACCTATGCCCTAGGTAATGAATACTTCTTCGGCCACAAATTTGTCTGGCGGCAGACTTTGCAGTAGTCACAAGTCTTGTTATCGGAAGGGGATCAGATCTGCACCAAGTTGTTTTTTTTTTATCTAACATATATAAACCAAACAATTCCACCTGGGCTTTTCACTCAAGCAAGGCCGACTTCACTGTGTAACGTACGACAGTTATTTATCATTTTAGATGCGCGCAAAACATTTTTTGTTCTTATTCGATGACACTTTTTTATATTGTTTACTTTTCATTCACAATTCAGTGGGTTCCGGGGACTTTTTCTCTAGAAGGTGATTAGATTTACCATTTTGTAGTATTGGAATCAATACGCATTTTCGCATATATACTCATTCATGTGTTTATTTTGATGGATTGTCTTTACTCGTTTCCATACGCTAACCATATAAATTTTGCTACAAACTACGAAGGTTGAATTATTTATTAATTAAACCGCTGATTTATGATTTAGTTCCTTCGTATATCATATATTATCCATTATTTATACAGATAACATTTTATTGTTTTGTTTCTGTTTTTGTTTTTGGTTTGGGGTTTTTTTTTGTGGGGTGGGGGTTGTTACGTTCATATCAGAAAAAAATCGCCCTAAATGTGTTTTAAGTCACTTTAAACCGGATGTTACAGAGAAAAAGTGTGCTTGTGCATACACCAGTGAGAGCAATCGAATTTGGTTTTAAAGACAGCTTGTCCTTCTCTCAATTCCCTCTCTTTACAAACCTCGCAAACCTTTTATATAACATTTTTTAAAAAAAAACTTTTTGATTTCATTTTTATTTGTTATTTAGTAAAGTTTAACAAACTCTTTTTATATATGTTGTACATGTGTGTATAAACGTGTACAAAAAGATCCTATAATGAAACTTCGGAGTGCACAAGACACTTGTCTAAGGATGAATAATTCAGATGACATTTTGTTGAATTTGCCAAATTTAAAAATATGATAGAACAGACTCCCTGGGGTCGATTTTGTATACAATCTTCATTTCCGGCAGCACACTCTTTTTTTCTGTCATGGAAATTAAACTGTGTTAAATTTCAATTGTGACCTGTAGCAACTATTTTCACATACAGGATATATGTGATATATTTGACACACGTCTGAGATTAAAGTTCATGCAAGGCGTTGGATGCCTGTATAATATTGTTGATAATAGTTGGAATGTTACGTAAATTTATGAAAAATTTAATAAAAAATTTAAAAATAAGGAAATAACATATTTTCCAATGCAAGAACTCTTTTATAAATAGATGTTTGTAAAAAAAATTATTAACACAAGCTTTTGATTGAAGTATTAGGACAGAAACTTGTTGGAGAAGTTTTCCCGCGATATAATGCCTGCTTCCTTAACTTGCATCAAGTATTCCAATAAAACACATCATCATAGAGGCGACAGACGAAGTTCTCTTCAATACACGTTAATACTACTTGTACACCATGCGCAGTTTGGTGGTTTCGCTTTTATTGGAGCTACACATGATAAGTTGAAGTTTGGTAAAGGCATTTTTATTGGATCTATTTGAACTGAAGAATTTCAAATATACGTATATGAATATTTGACCCAGGGTCAATTTCAAACTTTAAATTAACAGGACTTGAGCGAGCTGTTATCAGAACCTGCACTCTGATCAAAGAAACCGCAGACATGTCCTGGATATTTCGATAAATGTCAGAGTAAATTGGGTCAAGAGACGCTCTAGATCAAGCTGTCAAATTCTGTAATACTCTAGATTAATTTAATTAAACACATGATGACATTAACACCATAAATGATAATTGACTCAACTTTTATTTTTGTCTGAAATTAGAATGCTGCGGTATGTAGATTTTTACCGCCTACAGGTGTGGACTAACTCCATTGTAGACTGTATTCAAGTTTTAAACGTAGATCTATATGCAGGCTGTGTGCCTAGATTGTGTAAGAAAGACAATACTGTATCTTTTTGCATGTACTTGCTTGCATTTTTTTTCAAAATTTACTAATGATTTACAAATGATACATGTATTATTAAAACAGCTGGCATTTTAAAACATAGTCGTTAAACATTGAGGGGAAAACATGTTCAAAATAATGTTGAAAGAATGGGCTTATACGGGTATGGGTGGTGTCAAATTTTGAAGCACATAAACTGGTGTATCATATGTTTAATGTTTCAGATGGAGGTAAATCAACCAAAGTCTGGATACTATAACAACATTATATACAATGTAATTTGAATTAAACCAGATTCACAGTTCAAAATTAAAATAAATAAGATATGTCCACCAAATCCCTTATAAATCTTGCCTACAGTCAAATCATTTCAAACTTCAGAAGTTTACCAGCATTAAATTAGTTTTCTTGGGTTGTAAATATGTAGAAAGTTTCCATTTAAAATGCGATTGATTGGATAGGAATTGAAATATCAAAGATTAACTCGAGGAACAATACTTGTACGATCAAACAACATGGGTGGGTATTTGTAAACCTTATTCCTTTTGAAGAAACGTCGCTTTTGACAGACCAAACATCGAGGATTATTTGATTTTCTTAATAATCTCATAAAACAGAGGAGTTTTGGTTCTAAACCTCTAAAGTACGATTGAAAATTCAAACAGTTTTCTTTTCAATTTTTTGTTTTTGTTTGTGTTTTGTTTTTTTTTTTTTTTTCTGTTTTGTCACATACATATGCAGTATGCAATAAAACCTTTCGCCGTCAGATTTACTTCTGCGCGGAACTAGAACACGAGAGAATGCATGAAGGCGCTGTGCATACAGCATATAAATGAATTGTCTATTTCTATAAGATTGATTAGGTAATTGACACTCATATCCCAGGTAAGCAGGTGGACAGGTAAGGCCGATCATTCTCTACTCCAAGGTTTCCTCTTTTTCCTGCACCTTCCAAATAATGGAAGAGAAACAAGCTGTACAGGGTTTACAGAGAAACAAGCTGTACAAGCTGTACAGGGTTTACAGAGAAACAAGCTGTACAGGGTTTACAATTGTTTATTTCATTTTATATTTTGTCACATCATTTGTTTAATTTTTATTTAAATGATATTTTTAATTTTAAATCATTTTCTCTTCTTTATTCTCGCATTGGTATCAAGTCAAAGGGAAGTAACATATTACAGAAACCAAAAAAAAAATGAGTATCTAAGGATACAAACATACACAAAGGAATATCACAGTTAGTTCAAGTAAGTCGATTGTGTGGAAGCGCCCGGTATGTGGATCCAGCAATGACGAGCAAGACTAAGGAGTTCAATTCATGTAGTAGCAACGTGTACAGCAAGAGAACCGCGGCTTTAAACAACAGTATAGTACAACGAATTGAATGTTACAATGTTGTATATACTGATACCTCAACAGATAATCAAAGCATACAAGTATTACTTATGGTGGCAAACTAAACAAGTGTACATACATATATATCAGTTTCGTTATCTATATCACTTTCTTATGCGTCATCGTTGATTCAAATAAGAGATGGTCAACAAAAATTATCTTGGAGTATAAATGGACTGTGTATACTTCAAACACAAATACATCGTTTTCACTACTGGGTCAACGGGTCAGGATTTCATGAGAGAAATTGAACAAGTAAGAATAAGACGAGCACGTATAATATTGAGACGTTAAACACTGCCCCCGAGTTGAGAGGATTGGACACCGGCGGAAGTTGTTGGGTCCTTCCGTTGATGTTACTGGTGTAAATGTTTCTGTGGTTGAGAGGCTGAATAGGCCGGAAGTCGTCGGTTAGCTCAATATCCGGTTCGGTTGGGAGATTCTGCTTCACTTCGTGCCGGAAGATCTCAAGCTGTAACACAAAAATTTGTGTACTTAATATATATTCTACCTTTTGAAAGAAAAATCAACCTTGTGTTTTCCAAGTAGTTGCTACATGGTGTATTTTCCACTTTAATTGATGTATAGTCTGTTTCCTTTTTTCAGTCAGGTTCTTAATCTGTTAAAAACGATCCATTCGGTAATGTTTTGCAGACTAACCTCGACTAGACA
>WFKH01010931.1:69631652-69652129 GCA_016163765.1 Magallana hongkongensis
CTGGTCAGCGGCTGTCTGTTTGGCGCAGTATATTTGCATATATATATGTTTTACACAAAATTGATAACGCTGATAAATTAATTTACAACGGTTATAAGTATAAACATTTTTTTATCATTTTATCGCAAGTATGAACATTTTTTTTCCTGTCATTTTATCGCAGTTTGTAACTATCTTGATAGATGTAGATTGCACGCCCTTCAGGAGAAAGGTCAATGAAGCGTGTCCATTTCGGGTATCGCTGTACTCGTTTCTGGACACCAGATTTCCTTTAAAAAAATTTCCAAGTGTACACTGTGTTATATCGCACATGGCAAAAAAGATGAAAAATACACGTTTGAAATTTCCAATGTCTAGTTCTTACGATTTTTTGAAAAAAAAATTTTTAAATAAGATAGCGACTAGTTCATCTTCAATAGGCTAATGAGAGAAATGTTAAGTATGATTTCTTAAACATCAAAGACGGAAAGGACTAGAATTCGACCGCAAAACAGATATCTTGAATCGATTAATACTAAGTTACCTGATTTACACGGTCAGTCAAAAATAGGTGTATTGAGCTTCCTACATAACTTAAAGACATTTTAGATACTTCTCCGTAAAGAAATATTTTTACGTTCGTCCGTCACAAAATATTCTTAGCAATAAAGCTTTTTCATTTTTCATTGTTTTTTTTCTATTTGAAACCAAACATGAATTTACTTATTGTTTGCAGGCCTCATACTTATTAAGAAGAACTTTAATATCATTGTTCGTTAATTGCAATATGAACTTTAAAGTACTATAACTTGGTCTTGTCCACAAAAAGTAGTGTTCACGTGGTGTCCCTTAACTAAATTTCAATGATACCAAATGAAAATATATTTGAATTTTGGACCATTAAAATCAGGACCACTGACTTGATTGTCTTATTTGTTATCTTTTAGTTTTATTGTTTTATTGCAAAAGAAAATTTGTAATACTGTTAGAATTTATTTCAAGGAAACGGGAAAATTGCTAAATGTTTTTTTCTCCTACGTAACAAATTGGACAAACCAAAGAAAAGAAATGTCACCTACTAGTATAAGTCACTTACAAATGGCCAAGAATAACAAAAATGATTTCATTTATACCATTTTTATAAGCTTTAGGTTAACTAAAAAATCAACGCACCATTTTCGTTTTTATAAATAAAAGTTCAAACCTGCAGCTAAGGTGGGGGAGGCCAGACACAGGAGGGACACAGCGACCAAGTATCCAGCGGTGGTCATTTTTCCTGACCCTGACTGGCGGTGGTTCCACGGAGGTTCTGGCTGAATGTGGAAAGTTAGAGCCACCCCTTGCTTATATATGCAGGAACTCAGGACTAAATTTAGAATTTATTATCACTTAAAAATTTGGCTATTGGCGAAAATATCAATTAGATATAGTTCTGGAGGCGTGTCTTTTGACCTGAAAATCCAGCGACCTCGGGTTGAATCAAGATCAACCTCCTAACAGGTAGGTCATTGGAGGAATAAAAGTAAAAAGTTAGGGAAAATGTTTATAAAATTATATAAACTTTTTAAAAGTAAATCGCTATAAGTAAAGACAAACAATATTGAAGAATTTTCTTCCATCTGTGTATTTGCTTTGGAACAAGATGGACGCTTGGTAATAAAACATCAAAGCGACCCTGAATTGCCTGTAGATTGTATAACTTCCTTGCTGTCGTTTTCCCCTCCCTTCAAATAACCAGAACTAGACATGTTGTTTACTAAGTACTTTTCTTTGGACATATTGTGTCATTTTTACTTTTCTCAGAGTTCGTGGGGTCAAAGGGACACCCTCGATGTAAAATTTATCATCCTTTGTAACTTTCCGGCTTATAGCAAACGTCAACCGGGAAAATAGAACCACTATCAGTAATATATAATCTCTGGACTTTTTTAAACAATAAAATATTGTTTTGGAAGCAATTGACTCTGTTCAACAACCGATACCCGGTAACTAAGCAGGTGTACTTGCTCATTAATTGAACCCAGTAGATGTCCACATACTTGTAAAATACACAGTCTGAGTAAGTAAAAAATATCAAAAGTGAATTATGGCAGGGAAGTAACAATGAGAGCAAGTATAGATTAACTATGCACAAGTCGTTAAAATTCACCTGATTAACTACACAATGGAAAGCAGTCACTAGACGAAAATTATCTCAGAGAGAGAGAGAGAGAGAGAGAGGGGGGGGGGGGGGGAAAGTATAAGACACAAGACACTAAATATGTGGTGCTTTGACATAGAATGGCATCGGTGGGTAGTACCTTAGGGTGCTACTACTGATAGAAAGGTACATGCAATATAAAATCCTATAAATGTACAATTCATACGGTGTAGAACAAGAGGCCCGTTGGCCACGTGTCTCACCTGATTAAAAGTTTTCATCAAAAAATTTATGTCTCTTTCTAAATTTTTTTTTATAAAACCCCGAACTCTCATCGCAGCCACACACTAGCTTCAGAGTTCCATAAAAGCTTCCCCAAGTGTGAGTGGCGCTCCATTATTAATTATGGGTTCACGGTATGAACAATTTTTAATCTTCATCATAATTTGGTTCTGTCATTGTAATTTAATAAATTAAATTCTTAAGAAGAAGGTTTTTAAAGATTTTCCCCTATCGTTATTTATTTGTAGGTTGAACTTGGCACCCTTCTGTGGCCCGAGGTTTTTGGTTCATGAAAGGGGGTTTACTGCTTGAACGATTTAGAATCTACTCTAAATAAAAGCTTTCTTGTGAAGTGGTGACCCTTTTGAAATTGTTGATTGTCCGTCACCTAAGAATACTAAGTCCCAAGTTTAGTTGATTCGAGATCTAGAGAACGTTTAAAGTTGACAGACGAACGGACGGACAACGGGTGATCAGAAAAGTTTACTTAAACGTACAGCTTAAGGGACCAAAGAAAAAACCCTGAAGCAAACATAAGGTTGTTAAGAATCATAGAAAAAAATAGTGTACATTAAATGTATTACTGCAAACATATTTTCTCGGAACAGAATTAAATAGTTAGTTTTTAAGTCTGAAAAATGCTGTGTAATAAATGTAGGTAAAAACACACTAGCCCTTGAATAAATTAAAGAATTAATGAACACTTCACAGTCCAGACCAAGCATCAAAGGACATCGGTCGCGGTTTATTCCCACTTAGCCAACATTCTGAAATTCTCCATTCCCACCTGGCCAACATTTTGAATTTTACACCTGAGTGATCAGCAGGCTATAGTCTGTTTTCACATGTGAAATTGTTATAACCTGAAAATGGCTTTAATTAAAAGAAACTTTGACAAAAACAAATAAACGAAAGCATGTCTTAAAGTGATAAACTATAAAATATAATTATGTAGAATAGTAATACTAATGAAAGCTACTTTTAATACTAATTGAAACATAAATCTTTAGATTTACTTTAAATTACTTTAAATTACGGTATCCAAACTTGTACATGTTGGTCTTATTCATTCTAAAAAAAATCCTTAAGTTTGCCAATCATCGGAATAAATAAATGAAAATTAAGATAACATACTAAGAAAGAGCTAAACCAATACCGGTACATGCATGATTACATGTAGAACATTTAATTCATAATTATAAATATGGAACAGTTTATTACTTTAAAATTATAATTTATGAATTATATTTCATCTGAAATACTTTAAAAAAGGTCAATTTAAATTTATTTTACTTTAACAAATATTTTTATTTCCCCACTTTTATCTGAAAACAGACTATAGCTTACCTGTAATTAAATTCTTTTGTTCTCAACCTGCACCCCATTCCCACTTAGCCAACACAGATCTACCTGTATTTTATCTGTATTTTTTCAAAATGTTGGCTAAGTGGGAAGACACCTCGGTCGCACCCCTCAAACCACAGAGTGATGGGCGGGGTCAAACAGCATCACGTGGTGTGCACTCCTGGATAAGAGGCAAAACAATGCACAGTGCTCAAAAGTGCACAGTAGTGCACAAGGAGCAGATACAGTCTGCGGTTCTCATGTGATGTCGAAGAATGATTCGTCATGATATCAACAACAACAAAAAAACCCATAAGCTGTATCTGGCTAATTCATTGCTTTCTACATGTAGTTCTCAAATCACGCCTAATATAAACGGTGCAAAGACACTTAACGTTACAATCAAGTATTCTTTTTTATATACGTAGATAGTTCTCACTTTTGAAATGTCCTTCATTTCAATGTGTTAGTGTGAAAAATCAACTATTTACGTTTGCAGGTATTAGAAAAGACATTAAGGAGGACCTGCGGTCACAACGATTGGTGTCCTCTCTCCTCGTATGTAAAAAAAATTATGACTCAAAAATTGATATTTATCAACCTGTGATCAGGGCTGTGGAATGGAATCCATAGTACTCTATTTTTTAAAGGTGATATTGAATGGTCAATGCTTTATATTAAGACGATTATAGTCGGTTCAGGGTCGGGTTTTTTCTCTGGGGATAGTATCACAATAAGAGTTTGTCTCCATTTAGGTCTGCCATCTGCTCAATTTTGTTCATCAATTTAGATGACTTCTAAATCATGAATGGACACATACAAGTATTAATAATTAATCGTCATTTTATTATTTGTAGGATGTATGCATCATTTTTACAAGTTGCAGAATGTTTTAGAGATAAAATAGAAGTGTATAAGGCATAAATAATTATGATATATGCATAGTTTTCTTAATTTTATTAATTTCTAAGACATTGTGAATATAATATAGAAATACGTGTACATTTACATGGTAAGAATTAAACTATAGACGGTAGAATTAATTTTTTTTTAAGAATTCGCGCGCTGATCGATGTGAAGTCCTTGCATGATCAATGAAAGATTCGCACAGAAATTTGAAGGAAAACACTCAAGCACTGGTTCGTCATTGGCGAATGAGGTACCTGAACTATTTTCTACATAAATGTCTGGACCATAATCTGACGTCACTTCCTGATCGCGTTATACGTAGGACACCTGTCTTCGAAGCATGCTTTGTTAATTAAATTAATGTACAGTTTAAAGCTTCAATATTTTTATAAAATAACTTCCTTTGAAAAATCAAAATGAAAGATCGATATTAATATGATAGATACAATACAAGGGTCTCTGATACAATGGTAAGTTTGTTGAAAATGACGTCATCAATGCATTTTCACATTCATTCCAAATATGGTGGATGTGACAATGTAACTGCTAATTAAGTTATAGGGCTACTTTTAATTAATAGCTTTAATTGAAACGGACCTTGATGTCAAGGCGCAAAACTGGCCTTACTTTACTTTGCGTGCATTGACAATGCTTATGTCAAACTTGTTAAAGTTTTCTGAATAAAAGGTTTAACAACCTGCATTTGAGCTCGCAACTTTTTTTTTCTTTTACATTTTTAAACCATGACCGCTACCTTATCAAAAGTTAAAAATTCAAACAAGCTTTAATGAAATATTTTTAATCGGATGAATTTCTAAAAAAAAAATGTGTCAAAAATTGGCGATGGTTAGAGATATGTTACTATATGTTTAACCCCGAGTCGGACTCTAATGGTAGTCCGGGTCGTTCATTCAGTGCCGTACCATTCGCGGCTCTCAAAATGGAATATTGATAAGCGTAAGGTTATACTTATAATACATAAATCACCATTAGAGTTGATAGGACGAGTATTGATGTGGTCTGATTGTAAGTCAATGTCTGCTCACTGACCAGTGACTATCTCGACCCTCGGGGTGTACCGGATCACGCCGACGACACGTGAAAACGGGGTAGGCTCATCTGAATATGCAAATTAGCCGGTGTCGTCACGTTGGATACCATGTGCTACACTGAGTTACTGTCTTTTTTTATAAGATGGTTTTATAACTTCAATTAACGGTAAGACAAAAGTAAAAAAGGACATTCACATGTCAGTATACATTCTTTTCTATATATTAAATAAATAATATATCATACACTAAACACCTCCTTTATAATTTCATTCAATACGTAATAAGCTATGTTTTTATAATTTTCAAATTAACTGAGCAGAATAAGTAATCCTTAAAAATTGCAAATATCATGGAAGCCGTCGAAATTGCGTTATATTTTAGAATCGCGGACACTGATAAATATGTGAACCTAGCAGAAATCGTGTAGTGCAGGCAACCATAAGTTAAGTTTTCAAATTTCATTAGAGAATGAAATGTACGCATTTGAACAAAGAACGAAATAATGCAAACGTGTTCATTAATTTAATTTTATCAATTCGAACTTTAAAAGGTAATCTAGCTTGTCGTGAGTGTGGGTTACGAAATGGACCTTGTTTCGATTATTGGACGGGTGTCGGTTATTGGAGCGGAACCTGTGACCTAGTTCCCATTTCTTGGACATCGTCACTGAAGTGTAGCATTTAACCTCGATTTGGAACAAGTTTTAATCTGGGACACATTACTGCCCTGCTGACCTAGTCAGCCCTCGTCTGCGTGACTGTCCATTGTCCTCAGGGTTAGGGTCGTCTGATCGCCAGTGATGGGTGGTGACCTAAATAAAGCACAATGCAAGGAGGCGTGATGAAATAGTCTTCTTACTGTGTCAGTTGTAACTAATGTCATTTGAGATTAATCGTCAAGGACCTTTCAGTTGGAAATTGCTATTAGTTATTGAGTAACTACTTTTCACGGAACTATCATTTAATTTAAAACGACAATCCTACCCACCCTCATGTAACACCTGTTTGTCTAGCCTTTCCTAAAAGGACATTTCCATAACTGTATAGACGCCTCCATATCAACCTGCAACAGGAAAGAACTGGCTTAAGATAGTGTTTATTGTTCGGCGTCAGACTTTGGAATTTTGAAACATCTTATTGACTCAGCCATCTAGAGAATAAACTTGTCAGCTGATGGCGTCATCGCAAGTCACTCGCAGACCTCATGGTCATATTATATAAACGCTTGGCTGACGAAGATGACTTTGACTTTTTAGCACTGGGAACAGGGGAAACATCGAGCGCATGCTTGTTCAAGTACCATTTTTACCTATGATTTGTATAATTATATGAACAAAAACTTATGTAAAAATAGTACTTAAGCAGACCTGAGCTCTCTACTTCGTTCCAGAGGCAAAATATGAAGAAAAACGTTTGCAAATTGCGGGAATTATCCCATTTTAGTGACGTCATAGATGAACAGCTATTGGACAATGATGACTAATATCAAGACTAACGTGATAGACAATCTCTGTACATCATGTTTTATGAAGATTTGATTTTGATACAATACTATTTAAATATTGGTTAAAATGAGGGGCAGATATTTGACCATATCAAATGTAGTCCTTTGACTCTTTCAAGATAAAACACGGTACAGTAACTGCTCTCCTGCAGTGCAAACTAATGTTACGATAGTATGACAACATTTTTTTCGTAGTTAAACAATAGCTGCTTTTCACGGCATAATTTATTACTATACTGAATCAATTTTCCCTGCAAAATAAACAGTATGCGCGCAGTTATTGTGAAAGAACCTAAAACATAAATATCTATTCTTATTTCTTTCTTTCATAAATTTGGGTATTTCACTCAGACTAGTAGAACGCAAATAATTACGTCAAGATTTAATGCCCTCAATTTACTCACAGCAGCTTTACCCTTTTATTAAGAGTAAATAAAAGTATTTATTTGCGGTGTTGTGTCCAGACCAGATAGTACAATCGACACGCATTTTATACCAGTACTCGGTCCTTGGTTTGTGTATGTTTCTATTTTATAACGAGTTGGCAAAATGTTGAATAAAACGTGTTAACAATAGATTCTTCTTGGCATATGAACAATTTTAAATCAAATTTCTCCATACCTTTACAGAGAAAAATCTTACCAAATACAAAGTAAATGTTAAAGGTGCGGTCACACGGTACAATTTTAGTCGAAAGCGAGGAAATAAAATTTAAAGGTAAATCGGATGAAAAATCGTATCGTGTGACTGCACATTTTCATGTAAAAATCATGCAAATCAAATCGTCTTTAAGTTATCTTTTTAACCAGTTAACTATCTGATTAAAATCAGATCCTCGATTCGCTCCTTTATTATTTTATTATCGCTACACGAGCGAAAAAGGATCGAGGATCTAGCTGATTTTAATCAGATTGTCTTTCTTACAACCTATTTCGTTGGTTTCCTTTTAATAAATTGGTTTTTCTTTTCAAAAACTACATTGTATCATGATCTTGAAAATGAAATAAATAAAATTAATAGGGTATTTTTCAATAAATTAGAAAATAATTGTAAAATAATATAAAAAGGAGTAGAAAAAGTTCTACAACTTATGAGTTCATATTATGAATTATTTTGAACAGATGTCAAATGTTATATACATGACTGTAGATTTTATTCTTACATTGTTGGATTAAAGTTATGGTATAAAAATAACAGTATAACACGGTTAAAGCAAAGGCCCGGAGAGGAGAGACGTTCATTTAATAATTCGCTATATCAGATATATCTGTTATGTCGTATAACGAATTCGTAAAAATATACAAGATAAATTCGTATATCCAGGTTTTACTTTTAATGAATGCCGGGCTACTTGACTAACGCAGGGATTTCCGAAAACAAAAAAACTGTATGTTCTTTGATTGAAAAAAGGAGCGTTTAAATAACGCAAAAAAATATTTTGTTTTAATTATGATTGGAGCTCTTCCCTGCTATGGGTAAACAAATGTTGTATCATCTTCCTGTTATTCATAACCACTATGGGACACTAAATTAATTAATTTATTCGTAAATTCGTTATATCCGAGTTAAATAAAAGGCAGTATTGAAAAGAGGAACTCTGGGTTTTTTTAAATAACAAAAGTAAATAAAAAAAAGAAGTGATTTAATAGTACATGTATTCCTTTTTTTCAAACCTGGCAATATATAAAATAGATCCCTATTTGTCGAATCATATTTCAAATGTTTAACTTGAAGTTCTTTTTTTGTAACTTTACTGTAAAAAATTAAGAAATTCGTCAGGGAACATAAAAACTTTTATATATCTGTGAATTTTCTGTAAAAAAAAAAATTACTGTATGCAAATATTCATTCAAATAAATGTTAAAATTTTAGATTTTTGCTCTGTAGAATCAACATTACATGCATTTACATATTGATTCACTATACCATAGCAGACCATACACAATTTGTATAAATTATGCATCCAATACTTGGTGAAAAAATTGATGTCAAGCATGTAGACTGAAATTAAGAAACTCAGAGCTTGATTTTGTTAAATAGTTTTACCATATCCTGTATTCATTGTGGCTTCATTGAAAAACTTTCTGCTTTTTTATTATAAAAGAGAAAAGCTTACTAATTGTAGGCATTACTGTAACTTACTGTGAAACAAGCAATTTATGCTTCTGGATGGCAGTAAATGGAGTCTTTCTTAAAATATCAGAACAAAATTTTATAACTGTTGTGTCACAGAGTGACAATTTCATCAAAAAATTTTATATGATCTATACAACAACACAATGTGAAGACATCTAAAAGGGTTTTCAGTTTATTTTATTGTATTTTGTACATACACCAGAGTGTTTACAGGACATAAATATACAAAACATCATAATGACACATATACCGTACTCTCCTTTTAATATATAAATATATCAACTGTTTCGTTTCCCCCATCCCAAACCTATCAACAATTCCCCCAGCACCAAAATGTCCAGTTGACTGTCTAGTTCACTTAATTGTCTAGTTTTGTGACCCGGTCTGTGAGAGGTGCCGTATAACGTCGACCCAGTTCCACCCCCGCGGCCTTTCCCCCGTGGCGTCCAGTCGATCAAAGATTTTACGTTTTTGGTTCTTAGTTAACTGTTCCTTTTTCTCTTTTTTCTTGGCCACTTCTATAACTACAGGTTTTTCTTCCGTAACCTTGAAACAAAAAAAAATCAATATTGTTTAACAGTTTAGTTCCTTTTAAGCAAAATCTAGCCCTGTAATAATTATTCAATGATTGCTTCTTAGGAATTGTTTTATCTTAATTCTAATATCATATAAAGAAGTAGTTTCAAAGAAGATTGAATTTTGTTAAATGAATAGGTTTTAAACATATTTCCCTTGTTTACAATGCACACCTGTGTGACTGGCTGGGATTCTGGTTGCTCGGCAACAAGGTCATCATAATTCTCCTTGACCCACTCAAACAGTGTGTAGGTCATAGCACAGCCCAGCAGGTCAGGGATCTGGAATAGTGGTGTAATAGGAAAGGAGGAATGAGCATATACATACATTGAAAACATATGGCTGGACCGGGAATCGAACCCGGGACCCCTGCAACTCTAGTCAGGAGCTCTACCACTGAGCTACCCAGGCCGATATCCACGGTCCATATAGCCCCAACTACTACATTTCTCCCTCTTTAAATGATCTTCGCCCTCGAAGATCACCCCAGGTTCTTCCCCTGGCAGGAGTCAACCTGCCATTCACGGCACCAAATGTAATAGGAAGGGAGGAATGAGCATATACCACATTGAAAACATATGGCTGGACCGGGAATCGAACCCGGGACCCCTGCAACTCTAGTCAGGAGCTCCACCACTGAGCTACCCAGGCCGATATCCACGGTCCATATAGCCCCAACTACTACAGTGGCATTAGTTAACACTTGTAACACTTGGCTTAATTTGTGCAATAACACTGTTATAAAAATAACCGTCTCATGGTCTATACACAGTACTTTTATTCTCTGAAAGTCCTTTGCATCAAGTAAATAATAATTTACATACATCTTTGGTAAAGGTATACAGACAAAGGATTAGATAGACAGAGGATCAGATAGGCAGAGGATCGGACAGACAGAGGATCAGACAGACAGACAGAGACACTACCTGTTCTTGGAGTCCTTCATTAATCTTACTCTTCACATTATCGTATCTGTAACACAAAGCACGTACACATCAAGTATACAAGTGACTAGGCCTTACATGACAGGAATTTCACATTAAGTTCAATGAAAAGAGCAAACCATAAAAATCACTTTTTAACAAATATTACTTTTTCACAGAAAGTAAATTTAAAGTTAATTGCATATGATATTGTGATATCTACAAGTATATAATAGTATCAAAATATTCAATGTATTAAAAGAAAGCAAGAAACAGGTATTCCTGTGATATATATAGAGAGTCTGATGTACAAGTGTAATATATTGATAGTGTGACATACATGTGCTTGTTGTAGAATGTGTCCAGATTGACCTGGGGTGGGGTCTCTGGGTAGTCCTCACCCCACACAACCTCCACGTTAAAGGACTGGAATGATCCTTCCTCTCCATACTATAAAATTACATAAACATTCAATTGGTTTACCCCCGACAGTGGTTAGTGAACTATAATTGCTGGGAGCAAGCAGGTTTGTTGACTGTTTTCACATAAATCTACTAACAAAAATATAACCTTAAAGAATGTTCTAATCATAAAATTTCTAACTTCAATGCATGAAGCCTGAATTAGTTTACCAGTAATTATTACTTGATTATAATATACATGTACCCAAAAATGTCAAATTACAGAAATGAACATATATTTCTGCATTTAGAATACTAAGTACAAAAGGCCATCTACATGACATTACAATATTGCAGCCTCCTCTGTTTTCCACTTTAAAACATTCAGGGTTTTTAAGAGTAGAGTCTCCAGAGAATTGGCCTACATATACATGTATAAATTAGGGTAAAAATGTACACGACAATAGTATAATGTTGATGTACATGTATAGTACCTTATACTGAAAAGTGGTCAGGCTGACTTCTTTAAAGTTGTCATCGCCTTCATAGATAGAATGAAGGACCTCCAGCTCCTCCTAGGGAAAGAATGTGACAACCTTATAGCTCATACTATGTGTACCGAGCTATCAAACCTCAGGATTGCAAGTATGAAATAAAAAAACTAGTTTTTGTCCTATTGACATACCATAGGAAAGTCTGCCTGTTCAGCAATATTCAAATCAAATAGAAATTTTAGGAAAAAGAAATAACATGCATTAGTGTGATATTTTCAATCCATATTCTTTTCAAATGTTTAATAATATTCAACTGCTTCAATCTTATATCAAGCGCAGCGAGAAGCGGCCGGCCTCACAAAGGGAGGCTTAATGTATATACATGTATATAAGAAAATCAGTGAGAAATGAAAGTTGAATGAGGGGTACTAACAGATTAAAAATTTTCTTTCAGCTAGTGGGCACTGCCATATTGGCCACTAATGTGTTCAACAAAGTTAACTCGATCAACAAATGACTGGCAGTCGTTGATGTATATTGCGCCATAAATCTTTCTGTTTCTATCCACAATAATTTCAGTGAAAACAATTGACTTTGCAAATCAGATATTTAACAATATAATTTCAATCAAGAAATATGACTTGTTCAACATATCTATTCTATAAATTAAAAAAAAAAACCACTACAGGATCCAGTTCTAATCAGTTTGTCGATCAAACGAAACCTTCAGCAGCCTAAGAAAAATCATGGACTGCACAAAATAATCATGATGATGTCAGACTCAAATTCCCATATTAGAAGAATTGGCTATTCCTTCTTTCTAACGTACATATGAATATTAACAATAATTTAGTTACTTTAACATATTTTTTATGATTAATTCAATCATTTTTTAAAAGAAATATGTAAATATAAACAAAAGAATGCAGAATTAATAAAAAATTAACATAATCCGCTAATGTGGGATACATATTTTTTCTGCAACGTCGCAACCTCCATTTTGAATCACCAAAGAAAGCATTTTATTGGATAAATACATTTTGTAAGTTTTGGAAGAATAGAAAAAAATTATGGAATCACATTCTTCGGCTCGGATATTCTGATGACAAAACTTGTGTACATTTCAAAAGTTACATGCATATGAACTGAAGTCATAATGTAAACTTAGCACATAATAGGTGGGCAGATTAAACTGTTTTCAAGATTTGTTGTCCGATTGATTTTTTTTTTTTTACCATATAAATTAAAAAAATTATCAATTTAATACTGACTCTGTTTTAACATTAAAATCTGCACTTTGTCCAACTGTTTACATATAATCAATATCTTAATATCCCATTTTGAACAAAAAAAATGTTATAGTTGGGGGGAAAATTGGACGAATAACAGGCACTGTTACAATCCGATGGCCATCATTTTTTTTTTGGTCACAATCAAGGGCTTACCTCTTGTTGTTCTTTACAACTCATTTTCTGGACATCTATGTTTCTCTGTGTATCATTTTGATCTGTAGACAAGAAAAGGTATCTACTATAGTAAATTAAAAGGTGGGAGACATCCCAGTGTATATTTCAAAGACTTGTGACAGAACATTCAACAATGTAACATTGTACACTTGGAAATTTGGTTATGAAAATCATTATAAACATTTTATTTGTAAATCTAACGGTTTATTTTACGATATATTTTATCAAAAATGAACGAAGAAACATATGCTGATTAAACAAATATAGAAGAGTTGACAACACAAAACCATCAAAATAGGCTTACGACAATTTTCATGCTGACATGGGCGCAGACATATTGGATGCTGAGTAAATTAACCCGTACTGAATATAATTCATTTCAAAATAATGTCTAGATTCGTTTATATATTCCATTTAATCATTTTAAGAAAAAATTTAGCATTCTAGATATAAAAACTGACTGTCTTACGAAAATGGCTCAGCAATCCTATCTCACTTTTCCCGAACTTTTCCTGACCGATATAACATTTTTCTAAACCAATTTACTTCCGGTACAAGTGACAAGACGATGGCATTAAATAAAAAATTTAATTACTTGAATTCTGTGAAATAAAAGGTATATTTTCTGTAAAATTTAATTTTACGGTAATGCAAATATTTCAAGGCTTATGGAATTTCTGAATTATTGAATTTATTAACATTGAAACAAAGATGGGGGCGTTCACGTTGGTAATGATATTGATGAAGATTTTAAAAATATTACTACAGAATGCACTCATGATATATTCCACTTATTCGATCTCAAAAATCAATGTTTTTTTCTAGATATCAAGTATACTGCTCTCTGTCAATCACTCAATTGATACTTTTTGAATGATATGAACTTAACAGTTGAACTTCAACATCTCAGCATATCTTTCTTGAAGGTATTGTGATTCAAAGACCAACTCAACATGTCATGGGCGAGTGAGCTTCCCGTGGAACTACAGTGGCGCCCCACTGGTCTGGTGGGTTTGACTGGTCTGGACATCACGTACAATGCCATTCACAAACTCATCTGGGACTCCTTCTATAACAACCGGAGATCAGACAGAGTTCCGCTGCAGTTCAAAGTCTTTGCTGGGGATCATGAGTATCCCAAATGTAGAACAAACAAGGTTTGATATTTTAGCAAGCTGTTTTTTAATTGTCCATTTGTAATTATGGTTTTGTGACTAGGGTTGCAGAACTTCACATCCAGACTGATGTCAGTTCTACTTCCAGGGTGTACATGCGATTATTTAGATTTATGAATCGCTTCATGTACAAAGATCAGAGAATGAACTTGCATGTGGTTTCAGAGACAGTCCTATGAGTGGTACATTCCTAAGGGGATCCTGAAGTCTGGTTGGATGAACAAGCATCTGACTATGGTTCCGGCTGTGGTCGTTGTCTTCTTTGACCTTGACTGGGATGAACCACTGTGGAAAGAAAAACAGATGGAATGTGCCACAAGAGTGGAAATAGTCAGGTAATTATTTTATTTATGCGTAATTTATTATGAAAGAAACATATGGGGCTTGAACAGCAAGCACTGCCTATACATTCAAGTTCTCTCTGTTATATTCAGGTAATGTTATATCCTATGGATGGTGTACTTCTACATTCATGAATCTTGAATCTTTTTTTTTTTCTGCTTAATCAGTTTTTAAAACTTGGCTTTACTGATCAGATAATCTTTTAAACTTTAATACCAAAAGAATTTTGTTTGCAACAGGAACAGTTTACAGGGACGAGGAACAAAGGTAGCGGTGGTCCTGATTCAGAAGAACGCGCCCCTGCCCCCCGGGGAGGATATGGTGGCGGCGGAGCGAGCGGCCTCTCTGTGTAGTGCCTGTGATTTGTCCGCCAAACAGCTGTATGTGTTACCCCAAACCGACCACCTGATAGGCTACACCATCAGGTAATGGACCATCAAATCAGCAGCTATATCCTGCATAGAACAAACAGTATCCATGCAGTACTTCCTAAATGGTTCAATACAGTATACTTAACTTCTATAGTTGAGCAAAAAAGAATGCTTAAAAACTTCTTCAAATTAATTTATATCACTCTATTGTTTTTTCAATCATTGTTAAAAGAAAAATTTAGATTTTTATGTCCACGTTAAATTGAATTATTACATAAACTGATTATTTCAATGTTGATGATTATATGAACCAATATTATGTTGTTGTTTTTTTTAAGGCTGGAGAATGCGTTTTATGAGCTCGCCCAGAGCTATTACCACGCAGAAGCTCGGAAAGTGAAATCTCACCGAGACTTCCTGAACAAGACCACACATCAGCTCCTGTTTGTCAGACATCAGTTCAAAATCGCGTTCTTCAATGAGTTAAAACAGGACAGCCACACAGCCCTGAAGTAAGTCTGATTGACTTATTTATGACAAATTATAGTTTAGTGCCTTCTGGAACCATGCCAGGTTCATGGGTAAGATAGTTAGTGGCAACTTTGAAGTTGCAGTAGATTTTGAAGTTCATCTGTTTTTAAGCAGAAGATGATACCATTTTTTCTGGTTTTCAGACACTACAAACAGGCATATGGACATCTTCTGGACCTGAGGATGCACGACACAAACCTCCTGGAGATTAAGACCATTGCGGGCTTCATCAGTTACAAGGTACCAACATGTCAAGTAACTCCAGGGAGACTGTAAAGCAATGAGATACTTCCATTTTTCTTTCTATGAATTTCTCTCTCTCTTCTCTCCCTCTTTCTTTCACTCTTGTACAATATGTTTCACACGACACATAGATTAAGGAAAATCTTAAACTTTAAAGCAATAATAACTCATTATAATTATGTCAAAATTAAACAGAATATTGGAATAATTTGCACTCCTTATGATTTTTTTTGTGACTTTGAGCATTGCTTGCCCCAATGATGCTAACTCTTGTTTGTTGTTTTGGACTACACAGATCTGCCGACTGTCTTTCCAACACACCGCCCCATTGGACGCTATAGCCCAGTTCAGGAAGCACATCGATTTCTTCAAGTCCCGAGTCGGATGTCCAGAGCTAGCTTTTGAACACAGTGCGTGGATGTCTAAACAGTAAGTTCATGCACCTGCACTGTAGCTTGTCTTTTGGTTGTTATAAGAAATTAAAGGACCAGTGTTTAGATATCCAGTTAAGATTTGATTCAGAAATCACTATCTGTTATTTAGATGCTTGTTTGTCTGGTCCTTACTTCTACATTTTTCAATCTGTTAGAAGTATCTTGCTCTGACACATGAGCTTTGCTTGTGACAGGTTCCAGGTGTTTGGGGATCTTTTTGATGAGGCCATAAAGCTAGGATTGACTGCCATTCAGACTCAGCATCCGGGGTTCTATTACCAGCAGGCCGCCAACCACTCCATCAGCAGAAAACAGCTCTGTCGGGGCCTCTGTAAGGTATGTGTACAGCATCAGACTTATTCTGACAAGGTATCAATCAAGTTACCAAAATAAAAAAAATATGTCTGTAGCAAGATGCAGGTATTACATAATAATTTGGTATATTTATTAAGTCAGTACTTTTAAATACATCTTAAATTATGAAGACTTTATATTTAGAAAGCCAAATTTAATGAAAGTATTATATTACTGGTAATGTATCATGAATATTGCAAGGAAAACATCTTGAGAAGAAATCCCTTTGTGTTGATCACTTATTAAGTTGGTGACCTATATTTCAGCCTCTGACACAGGTGTTCCAGCCTGATCCCTTGGAAAACCTCAATCACCTGGACTTCTACGGCCAGAGACCGTGGAGACGGGGACACCAGAGTAAGAAACTCTACAATGTTATTGGTTCCTCTGCTTTTTATTATGGAGACTTAACCTTTCAACATCTTCTACCTCTGTTCCAGTTTACTTAGCTATTGCACTGTTGTTCTCAATAGTTTAATTTGTGACATTTTCTAAAAGATTATAAACATGGTACAAATGTAATGGCTTGAGACTTTGTTTCATGTAGTTTCGTCTTATACATGTATCAATAAGAGGAACAAGACAAGGTCACCAGTATCAGGGAGAATTCACCAACCAAAGTTTATTTAATATCTTTTTCATGAATGGGTATTGCCATGATATCATTGTTGTTCGTGGTGCTCAGTGTTTGTGGATTTTGTAGAAACCACTTAATATATCCACAATCTTACATCCTCATTAACTTGGTATTGGCATTTGTATATGAAGAAGCTATATTCCTACCGGACCATTTATCCACAATATTATATTGGCCCTCACAAGTTACCGGTAAAATGATTCCACATGAATGACTGGAAACAGATTATTCAGGGTGTTTTTTCATTGTCCTCTGTAGGCATTGAACCTCCAGATATGCAGCGGGAGAAGGAAGGCATCATGGCGCTACAGAGTCTGGAGGTGACCGTCGACCACTCGGTGAGTGTGCAGTCAGGCGTGAGCAACTCCCAGCATGCCTCAGTATTACACGTAAAGTTATGTACATGTATCTGCGTTAGTACAAGGTTGTACATACAGATATATCTGTCTGATTTCAGTGGCTGACCATTCCTTTACTCAGCAGTGCAGTAGCTCAATTCAAGAAATACAAATCCCCTCGCATGAAGCGGTTCCTAAGTGAGTAGTACATGTATTACAGCCATTTATTACATTTATTACATTTAAGATTAACTTTTCTTTGATATGACATGCAACTTTTGATTTTAAGATGTACATGTACATATCACAGTCGCTAAGATGAATTGGATTTTTTCTGTGTAAGATCTACATGTACATGTGTAATAAATGTTGTCTACATTATTGTTACCTGGTTTCATGTGTTAATTCTTACACTATGTACCCTGGTTTCTATATTTAGTTCTTACACAATTGTTTTTCTGGTTTCAGTGGTTCAGATGGGAGAGGAATACTACCACGCCAAGGACTACAACAAGGCGCTCATGTAAGTCAGGACAAACAACCCTAATGCTGTCAAATTAATTGCATTCAGATAAATTTTACAGGAAAGACCCCCTTTCCTCCATTGCATTCTCATACAACCAGTGGCAGTTCAACAGAGATACTTCATGCAAACCAAGCTTTTATATCTTAGCCAATCTCAACACAAGAGACCATACCTCTATAATACCCTATCAGAAACACTTGGTCGTTCTGTAGGTTGTTAAACAAAGTGACCTGGGACTACCGAGGTGAGCGCTGGTGGCCACTGTTGACCTCGATTCTGGACATCTCCCTGAAATGTGCCTATCTGACGGCCAAGGTCCAGGAGTACGTGTCTGCCTGCCTAGAGTTGGCTGGTCCCTGTATCCTTCTGTCAGTCAGCAAATATGTGAAGCAGTAAATGAAAGTAACACCTCCTCAGACATAGCAATGCATGTAGAGACCGCTTCAAATTGTAAAAAGATTGATAACATTATGTTTATATTCCCAGTAAATGCACTGATTGGATTATTTATTTGGATTGAATGTCCTTGACCTCTGACCAGACGTCAAACTGAGCAATGAAGAGAAAACAAGAATCCAGATGAACCTGACCAGGATAATGAGTGTAAGACCAGCAGCCTGCTGTCAATAAATAAGAATTGAGTAAACACATCAACATTGCCTTTAATTGCATTAAATTCTTTATATGACATTGTCCATATGTTTAATCAGGATTTCCTCTGTCCCAATAGAATGACCAGCCTGAGCCCGAGCCTGGCCTGGAGCCGAGCTGTGTGGAGAACGCGCGACTTCTGTGGCAGACATCCCTGGAGTCTCCCTGTGTGTTCACCATGGACGTACAGAACTTTGTTCCCTTTGGTAGGACTTGTATAATTTTCTCTTAATAAGATAATCAAATAAAAACATGTCTGTCGGAGATATGCTGTGTTGTAACTGGTGATGTATTTCTTTAACTGTTAATACTGGTACTTGTTTTTAGTGGAGTACAAAGCCATGTTTTCATCAGAGACATGTGGAGCAGACCAAGAAGTGGAGCTTCAAGTATACATCAGGTACTTACAGTACATGTATAACTCATTATAAGTCTACATCAGGTACTTGTAACTCATTAAGTCTACATCAGGTACATACATGTACATCACATCATTGTCCACATCAGGTACTTATAACTCATTGTAAGTCTACATCAGGTACTTTAATGTAACTTCAATTTGTTGCTGTGAAATCATTCAAATTTGTAATGATTGAAGTTTTATGGACTTTATGGGCTTTCCTTACCAAAAAAATTAACATCCTCAGCGAATTATGGAACACTGTCGTTATTCTTTATTTCATAATCTTTACTCCATGTATATATCATTAAAAAAAATTGACAATCCACAAAATTTGGTGCCTTGAATTGAAATTATTTCACAGCTTTAGTCTATACACAGCTTTTATGATAAGTCAACATCAGATACTTTATCCAAATAGCTATCAGGAATAAAATGTATACCCTATATACAGTTTTCCAAAATATTAATATTCTGATTCTTTCAATCCCAGGGTTAACTGCCAGTTTCCCATCAGGTTCTCCAAGCTCTCGGTGCAGTTAAACAACCCGATCTACAACGACTACTGTCGGGTGACGGACGGACACGGAATTTCGGCGGCCTCCGACGGAGACTTCACCGACAAAGACTTGTACCTTGTCCCAGGAAAAACCAAGCTCTACACATTCACATTTCTACCTGTTAAGGACGACATCAATTCTCAAATTGAGGTGATGATGCAGTTAACACAGAATGTCATGATTTTCTAAAGATTAGCTTATACTATCAAAAATTTTGTATGCTACCCTTACAGGGCAGAAATGTAGTTAAATTCTAGTAAAATTTGCATTCATGATATACTTGTCTAGAGCAACAGACTTATTCAGTTGGTTAGTTTTTAAAGTAATATAGATTAAGATTAAATTTAATAAAAAAGAATGCTCTCTACTTTTATACTGTACCACTCTGACATTGGATGTGATGTTTGTAGGTAACCTCTATGGTGCTGGAGCTGGGGTCGGAGACAGGGCGCTGTGCCCTACTGAGGTGGATGGGAGGGGGTGGGGATGCCCTGCTTACCCCCTTTATCTCTCCACAGGTGATTGGTAAACCCCAGGTAAAGCATGGCGAGATACAATGGAACAGTGTTGGCGTCCGACCCAAAACCAAGTAAGTTCTGACAGATCAGAGAATCTTTCTAGAAATCAATTCTTTTACTCAAAGTTGTATATGATTTTTATCCAATGAGTTGTGTGTTTTTTATCCCCTTGGCGAGGGGATAGAAAACACT
>WFKH01010931.1:69661455-69678055 GCA_016163765.1 Magallana hongkongensis
TATTATGCATTGAAACTAACATAAACAAATAAAAAAAACACTACATTGGTCCCTCCTTGAAAACTATGGACTTCCACTGTCCATTAAAAAAAAAATATGAGACTAATAAACAAAAGATAACAAAATGTACACAACCCTGTTTCAAATAAATAAAAACATAGCATACAAATTAGTGACTAGAACAATTTCAAAAAAAAAACATACCGTTACATGTATAAGAACAATGAACATAAAATAAAAAATAAAAAACTTTATACAGTCACATCATCAGCACCATAATATTTGACAACTATTTGGCAAAGTCACTTGGTTCCTGAGCAGAATTTCACTATCTAGTTAGTCAAGTTCTTCCGCCTCACTCGAACGATTGTGTTGCTCTCTAGCATGTTGTATCAGTTCATTTTGAAGGTAGGTGAAGAAATTCGTCCAGTCTATTAATTCAGGTTGAATGAATCTCGAGGTCGAAATTTGATGGCTTCGTCTGATTGAAATTCCATTTTGCGTGATTCTCCTTGTTGTGATTAAGTTTATTGTTATTGTCTCTATTACTTCTGACATGTCTGTCACCGAACTGGACGCTTCCTGTCGGACATTTTCAGTTGAACTATGATCCACAGCTTCGTTTTCTTCAGTTATTCTTTCATCTAATGGCTCTTCTGTTCGATCGTCATTGGAATTTTCTCTTTCATTTAATTTCTCCTCTTCTCCACAAATCCCTTCCAATAGGGTGTCCATCCAGGTCCCATCCAAGATATCAAAATCCAATGTTTCCTGCTCATCTTCTGTTACGTCAACTTGCAGAATGTCTTCCATTCTTTCTTCTTTTTCTGATACTAGCGGAGCGTTGTTATTTTCCATGTCCATCATTCTTTTCTTTTGGTATGCCCTAACTTTAGCATTGTTGTCTTCAACTTCCTGTCTTCCTCTGAGTTCTATTATCGAAGTTTTGGCCAATTCCTTTGCATTGTCGTGTTTCTTTCCGTGAAATCTCTTGAGATGTGACACTAGGTATTCTAATCTAAATGTATAGATTCCACAGTTTTCCAAAGGACACTTTCTTACTTTCACGATGTTCTTGTGTCTTTGATTCTCATGTCACTTCAGGTTCTTCACACTCGCAAAGAGTTTTCCACAATGTCTACATATCACTGACTTCTGATCGTCCATCCTTAAGTTCTGTATGTAATCTTTCAGCTTTTCTGGTTTTTTTATGCTCCGTCCAAATCTTGATTCGTTTCTGTTAATAATTATTGCAGATTTTGTACCCGATCTCAATTCGGCATCGTTACCTGATCCTAATTCAGCGCCCGACCCCGATCCAAATTCGGCGTCTTTACCTGATTCTAATGCGGCGTCCGACTCCGATCCTAATTCGGTGTTTTTACCCGATTCTAATTCGGTGTCTGACGTAGGCTGTGGGTCATTTGTATTTTTAAAAGCTTCTAAATTCGGTAGTTCTGTAGGCAAATTTTCTTCCTGAATTCCTTCATTAAACCAATTAATTTTCTTTTCCCCTTTATATTCTTTTAAATTATCTCCATGGACAACAACCCCAGGTAAGTCCTTTTTATGCTGAATTTTGTAGAGCACCTCAATAATCTTCTTTGTTATTATCCAAGGGCCATTCCAGTGTCGACATATTTTCTGTTTTCTCCCTGGTGTAACTATTTTCTGATTTCTCCAAACTAATTGACCTATCTGATAACTCTTTTCCCTAACTTTCAAATCATATTGCTGTTTTTGTCTTTCTGAAGATTTCTGCAATGATTTACGTGCAAATTCATGAGCCTGACACAAGCTGTCCTTCAAATTCCGCACGAAATCTGTCTCTAACATTTCCTCTTCTACTACATTATCTGCCATAACGTCAAGTGGTAGTTTAATTTCTCTTCCAAATACCATTTTATGAGGTGATAAACCAGTACTTTCATGAGGAGTTGAATTATAAGCCAAGGTAACGTAATCCAACTGTAGATCCCAACCTTTTTGATGACTCTTTATGTACTTCGACAGCATATCTTGTATGGTCCTATTCATTCTCTCTATCATGCCATCTGACCTTGGATGTAGAGGAGTTGTCCTTGTCTTATTTATCTGTAACATTCGGCATAACTCGAGGAACAAAGTACTTTCATACTGCCTCCCTTGGTCGGAGTGTACTTCAACCGGACACCCATATCTTTTTATCCACGCTCGAAACATAACATCAGCTACAGTCTCAGCCGTTATATTTTCTACAGGATATGCTTCCGTCAATTTGGTAAAGTAGTCTCCTACCACCAATATATAACGATTTCCCCTCTCAGTTGTTGGAAATGGCCCTGCAATGTCCATGGCAATTCTCTCAAATGGGCCACCTACAACATATTTCTGTAGAAAATGACGCTTTTTGTTTGGGGGGTTTTTCCGTTCCTCACAAATCTCGCACTTCTGTACATACTCTCTTACATCTCGTAACATCCCCCACCAGTAAAATGGGCAAATTTTTGCTTTTTCCACAGTTTTTTTAATTCCTTGATGTCCCGCTAGCTTGGAGTCATGTAGATGCCATATTACAGCATCTAAAACAGATTTTGGAGTACAGATCCTCCATCTCTTTGAACTATCTTCCCATAAAATACAAAGAATTCCATCTTTTACCTCCAATATCTCCCATCTTGACAACCAAAACTTTAATTCAGGGCTCTCCGCTATAATCTCATTCTTCTCTGGTTTCTCAGCATTGCTCTCTTTTAGCTTAAGTATTTTTCCAATTACTGAATCATCCTCTTGTTCCTTTCTCAGTGTAGCATAGTTGAGATTAAGCTTGGGTCTGGGTCTTTGTTTTGCTGGTACAGGTCTGTTTACCTTCCTACCCCTTCTCAAAATAGGCGTTCCATCAGCCACATTTGAATCATCTAGTCCACTATTACTTCCATTATTTGGAAATAAGTTAGGACTCTCAGATTCTATATCTTCCTCTAAAACTTCCTCATCGCTAACAGCTTGTATCTTTTCATCTTCTTTCATATCTGGAACGTCTACTTCTGTGGGTCCTTGGTACATATAGTTATCAGGCATTTTGCATTGCTTACATACTTCCTTTGGTAATTCTGGTAACCTTGACATTGCATCTGCATTCCCATGTTTATTTCCTGGCCTGTGAACTATCTTCATGTGAAACTGACTAAGTTGTTGAATCCATCTATGTATCTGGCCATCAGGCTCTTTGAAATTCTTCAGCCATGTGAGGGAACCATGATCAGTCCTCAGGGTAAACCTTTTTCCTAGTAGATAATGCTTGAAATATCTCGTAAAGTATACAACAGCCAACATTTCCCTTCTTGTAACACAATAATTTCTTTCTGGCTTATTGAGCGTCCTGCTTCCATAGGCTATAACCCTCTCTTTACCATCTTGTTTTTGGGATAGGACTGCTCCGATAGCAAAGGCGCTAGCAGCGGTATCAAGCACAAACTCCTCTCCTTCCATGTTTGGATATGCCAAAATGGGAGCTGAGGTTAACCTGGACTTGAGTTCTTCAAATGCACGTTGGCAATCATCTGTCCAGAGCCATTTCTTATCTTGCTTAGTGAGGTCATATAGAGGCTTTGCAATTTTTGAGTAGTCTTTTACGAATTTTCTATAATAGCAGGCCAATCCTAGGAAACTTCGCACCTCTTTAACAGAAGATGGTATTCGAATTTGATCTATTGCCTTCGTCTTCTCTGGATCTGTCTGTATACCTTCTTTCAAAACCACATGTCCCAGGAAATTTATTTTCTTCTTCAGGAAATGACATTTCTTTGGTTTGAGCTTCAGACCAGCCTTTGCTAATCGATCCATAACCTCATTTAAATTCTTAAAATGCTCTTCAAAGGTCTTCCCAAATACTACAATATCATCCAGGTACAGTACTGCGGCGTGCCACTGCAAGTTAGTCAAAGCTTTCTCTATAATTCTTTGAAATGTACCTGCTGCATTGCATAGACCGAAAGGCATGGTGACATACTGGTACAGTCCACCTCTAGGCGTAGCGAAAGCAGTTTTTTTCTTGTCTCCTTCCGCTAAAGGTACCTGATGATAGGCCATATCCAAGTCTAGGGAGGAAAACCATTCTGCTCCATTGAGAGAATCCAGATTAACATCAATTCTGGTCAAAGGATATGCACCCTTAATGGTTTGTTCATTCAGTTTCCTATAATCAACACACATCCTCCATGATTTGTCCTTCTTCTGTACCATAACAATTTGAGATGACCAGGGACTTGTACTTTTTTCAATTAGATTTTGTTTCTCTAATTTCTTAATTTCCTCTTCTAAGGCTTGTCTCTTGTGTAATGGAACTCTCCTTGGAGGTTCCCGGATAGGTTTTTCGTCATGAAGTTTTATCTCATGGTACCCAAGATTTGTTCTTCCCACTTCTCCTGGTCTTGCAAAACAATTTTGCTTACTAAGAATGAATTCTTTGAATGTCTTTGCTTGCGTTTCATTGAGGTGTTCGCACCCTTTTGTGAACACATCCCGTAGATGTTCCGGGATATCAGTAATCAAACTATCACTCACTTCAACTTGCTCTATATTGCTATTACTCGTTCGCAATTCAAATACTGGCCCAACTTTATAAATTGGGGTAAATAATGCTATATGCGTATGTCTATAGATCTTCACGTCTTCTTCCTTAGGATTAAATATCCTAGTGTAAATCACCGCATTCTTAGAATCAACCAATGTCCTTGCTATAGCTAACCCATACCGTTCCATAAAAGGTCTCTCAGGCGTAAGAACTCCGAGGTATTCCCCTGAATTCGTTCTACTATGCCCAGTGAGTCCAGAAGGAACCAGGGCTTCACCACCAGCTGGGACAACTGTCGACTCTAGTGCTATCACCCTTCCGGGCCCTTCTTCATCAGAGCCTCCCAAAGGTACTTTTACACCTTTTATGATAAAACTCTCTTCGTCGTGATCCCATCCACAACGAAACCTTTCAATAAAATCTTCACCCAGGAGGTTATGCTTTACATCTCCTACAATAACCGGATGCTCAAAAGCATCATCACCAAAGATTAGTATCATGGTAGCCTCTCCAGCACAATTGAGAGTTCGTCCATCTGCTACAACATACGTGGCACTGACAGGACCTAGAGTGGGTTTTTCTAAGATGCTAGCAAAAGTTTCTCTAGACACAAACGTCCGCTTTGCCCCAGTATCTATTTTCCACTCTATTGGTGTTCCTTCAATCCTTCCTTTAACCCTCATATTGCTCATGCCTGCAACTACGGTATGCTGTATTTTCTTTTCGGTTTTCTCCTTTGCGTCATCTTTGACGTCACGATCCTGATTGTTATTTACCTTACTTTTTCTCCGTTTTTTCCAATATATTCTCTTCCTCTCCTCCTTGCGATTTTCATTTCTTTGAGGCCTCTTAAATCCGACTGGTACCCGGCCTTCCGCACCAGTCGCATTTAGTTTAAATCTTGCCTTTTTCTTTTTCCACACAATTCGCTGGTTCGCGAGGAATAGTGTACCTATTGTATCCTTGTTTGTACAATTCGCTTGGATTACGATATTTAGGATTATAAGGGCGTCCCCTCCTTCCTAGCTTCTCGTATCTACAAGTTCCGGGGATTTTCAAATTTTCTTGGGTACCGGGGAATCCTTCACCCCCGCTTGGGGGCTTGGCGGTACCAGTAGCTACCTTAAAGTTACTCTCCCCCGTCTCAGTTCCAATTTCATATATCTGTCGGTGGACAACTTTGTGGTCCTTCAACAGTTCCCTCTCTCCGACTTGCAGACATTCCTCTTGCATAGCATTTAGTCTTAGGCCTAGTCCTCTTCACTGCCAGACGGAAATCTTCAGACTGTCCACATTTGTCCAAAAACGACTTAATAGCGTTTTCTTCAACTATATCAGGGTTTCCTGGATACGCTCTCCTGTAAAGGTCTTCTATAGCTTGTCCGAAATCTCTTAAAGACTCTCCAGATTGCCGCTTTCTTAGTTTAGCATCTGCTATATAGCGTTCCTTCATAGCAGAATGGCCAAATCTCTGCTCCATCTTTCGTTTAAGTTGCTCATAATCCCTTTGAGCTGCAAGGGGTAACCCATAAGCGTAACTCTCTGCTTGACCCCGCAGTGTACTCAACAACACTCAACGAGACTTCTCAGGTCCCCATGAGTTGAGCTCGGCAATATTTTCAAAGTATTGGTAAAATTCATTCCAAACATCATTGTTTGCTCCCGAAAAAGTCCTCCTAACCGGATATTCATATACCCTCGGACTCATCTCATCCTGCGTCCTCTTTATTGGACTGCTAACAGGATTTGCATCAGCAAACGGCAGTTCAAAGTTATGCCCTATTCCCAGAGAGGAACCTTGACCCACATTAGGGGCATTAGGCCTCAGCTGCCCAACTACATTAGGTTCCTGATAGGTACCCTTTGGACTGCTAGTTGCCTCGCCACCAAAATAGCCAAAGTTTGATCCCTGGTATATTCCTTTTACCTGGTCATTAGCTTCAGAGCTTGTTCTCCCATATTTCCATGATACTATTATGATCAATAACAGTATTACACTCACAACAGATGCAAGAGAAATTGTTACATGTTCATAAGAACGCCGAACAATTTCGTTAAATGAAAAAGATGTCCAAGCTTTGTACAATGAACAACAACCAATCAAAGCAAAAAGAGACCAAATGAAAAGGATTCTCTTTAAGCTTGGTCTAGGCTCACTTCTCTCTCTACAGACACTCATAGGAAACTCGGATCTTACAGGGGAACAATCCTGCGAGCTACTTGTGGGCCTGCAATCCTGAAAATAAGGTTTGCCTAGCCCTACTCGACCTGTGGATAGTGCATCTCCCTCAAACCCTGGAGAATTCCCAAGTCCTGAGTCATTCAAACAACTTTCAAAATCTTGTTCTACCTTTCTCGGCGTTATCCTTCTCCTTACTACCGGTGTTTCCATTGTGTTTGGTGTAGTCTTCCTCCAATATAACACTTGAATAATTTCACTGGATCCCACCGCTGCCACCAATTGTAACGCGACTGGGGGGTAATGATGTTAACAATTATGTCTAACTCCACTTTAACCTCAGACGTCACAAAAATAATTGGGTCCTGTGCTATTATCCACAACACGTGCGTCGGATTTGCGATCTTTATAGATCAATGAAGATCAACACCCGTGTTTTTGTATAACAAATTGTATTGTAACAAATGTACACCAATATAGCATTACAGTGAGTAAAGCAGGAATAAAGGAGAAGTGCATGCTATGCACTCTCTCACTCTGTATTTATACTAAGTAACAGCCTAACATAGTTAGGCTCCTATTAGGCATCTATTCGGCTCCAAATAATAGGGCTTCCAGCTACCTAACAAAATTAGGCCACCATTAGGCGTTAGGCACCAAGCAATAGGGCCTCAGCACCTAACATAATTAGGCCTCCGCCGAAGACACCCAATGTCATTAGGATACCATTAGGCTACCTCATGATAATATAATGGCAAATAAAACAAAACATCTATATTATGCATTGAAACTAACATAAACAAATAAAAAAAACACTACATATATATATATATATATATATATATATATTTTTAACCAATTCAAACAAAATATTAGTAGTTAAATTGCCTTTTACTTGTTTATATACAATAGCAATTATAAACAACAACCATACACATATCAATACATACATTAGATGTCAATAGTGATAAACATGTATGTGTGGAAATGAAAATCATGCTCCTTTTCAGAATTCTGTCGTTCCTTCATTTGGCTTGCAAATACGGGCTTCCACTGCTATTGCTACATGTACCTAGCTATATCTATTTAAATTAAAATACATTAGTTTAGTGTCAAAGTTTAAATGCAAGTTGTTGACTGCAAATGTTTTACAATTGGGAAATTTGGATGAATTCAAGAGATCGTACAACGGTACTTTGTTTTATATTCATCATACATATATAGTTTAAGTGAAAATATTATATCTGCTTACCTATATCGATAATCCGTCACAAATGTATGATCGTCTGCTGCAGATGACATGACAAAAATGTATTGCCAATAGCGGGGAAACAGTATATTATTTAAATTCCACGGTTTTCGTACAAAACAGCTGATAATCAATGTTAGTTGAAAGCTTTAAACAGGACGAAAATTGACATATTTTCTAAGCGTTTTGGTGATTTCATTCCTATCTCGTCTCCCTCATTAGAAGAGTTCAATTAACGGTGTATAGCTATTTTGTAACACGACATAATGTTATCAATCTGGAACAAAATGGCGTTTCGAACGGATGTCAGACATGTTGTGACGATGTAGCCTTCCACCTTAAGAATTTTGCCAGGGACTTCACAAAACTTCGCTATATCAGAGAATTCGCTATATCCGTGTTCGTACAAAACAAGTTTTACTGTATTCTCTGTTTATCTTACCATTAAAACATTTCCTTTTTCTAACAAAGATTATATTTTTCATCCAGTAAAATTTAATGTTGATCCTACCTATGAATGTTTGCAGTTGATATGGTGGTTCTCAAGGAAGAAAATGTTCTTTGTAAATGCAATCTATTTACCGTAGTTGCTTTCAAAGAAACATGTTAGAGAGTCATATGATAATGAAAGTGTTGAACTTTAGGCAGAGAGATTGAAGAAAGAACAAGATGCCCTACAGAAGGAACAATGGAGACTAGAAGATTTAGAAGAAGAGCGTAAAAAGATGGAGTCAGCTCGTGGGCAGAGAGAAATGGGGTAAGTGAAATCTGTCTTGAATAAACACTTCCCTCAGTCTTAGTGATGCCTTCAGCAGCTGACTTTCTTATTTTTATTTATTCCTATAGGGTTCTCCATTCATAACCTTGATTCACTATGATTGTTCCTACAAAAATTTAAACATACATGCACAACCTCCTTTACAAGATATGCCAATACTTTCTAGACTAGTCCAACATTTAAGTTTTGTGTTACGGTATTAAAAACAGCAACATACTTATTATATTAAGAGACATATGATTTGTTTTCCAGTCGAATGCTTCTGCGACAACACAAGGCTCAAATGATGAGAAGATCCCGACAAATCCAGGAGGAACTGGTAATATAAAAATCTTACTGAAATACATTCTTACTTGTAGTTGTGTTTCAAATATATAGACCAGCTTTTGTTGGCAACATGAATGTTTTTAGTGATCTTAGATCCTAGTGAACTAGAGAAGTAAAACTGTAACCATGTAAGATGTATTGAGTGTTTTAATGTAGGAACAAGACAAGAAAATGTTGGAGGCTTTGATTGAGAGAGAGAAAGAGGAGCGGGAAATTCTGACCACGAGGCGAGAAAAGGCTCAAGCTGACGCTGAATGGATGAAGCAGGTGAGAGACAAGATGGTGATTTGTTGTATCATTGAAATGCTACTCTACAAACTGAATTGGTTATTTCAGAGTTCAGACACATTTTAAATGCATTGTATACATGCATCATAAAAAAATGTTTCTAGTTGTAACAAGTATTCTTTAGAACATGTGCTAAATTTACACTGGGCATACTTCCTGTGGTTGTAAGTTTCATATCTGTTTTTATTCCACTTTATTAGTTAATACCAGCAAACTGACTCTATAAACAAACAATGTAATTACTTACCAGGTGATAGAAGACCAGCTACGAGTGGAGAAGGCCAGAGAAGCTGAACTAGATATGTTGTACCAGTAAGTCTCTCATCTCGCTGCCAAATTAGTGGCTGTCTCATGTGAACATTAGTTCATCAGTGAAATTAATCTGTTGAAATTGATGTAATACTAGGTTAATGATATGAATGTCCTTACAGGGAAGAGGCTGCTCGAATGTGGGAGAAGAGAGACGCTGAGTGGGCACGGGAAAGTAAAGCTCGTGAGAGACTGATGAGAGAGGTTTGTTTGTGTATGACTGACGCATCAAAATTTATCTGATAATTTGATTATATTTTTGGACAACATGACTTGTATATATGTGGTACTTTGTATTTCAGAAAGTTTTCTTTTGTACACTTATGAATAATTTTTATGTTGTTTTCTGAAAAATAATATGTGTATACAAGTAGATTGTGTGGATGTTTTTATTCTTATTTAAATCTCAGTTTTTTGACCATTGGATTAATGTAGTTGTCTCCCTTCACAAGGTCAATACTATTCACAGGTATTCAAGGACAGACAACAGCAGATTGAGGAGAAGCTAGAGGAAGTACAGAGAGAGCGAGAGGAGTCGCTACGGCAACGAGAACAGCTGATCGAGGAGATGGAGATAGCCAATCAGATGACACAGCGCGACCTAGAAAAGGCAGAGGAACAAAAAGAGGCTCTCAAGCTTGATCTCAAGGGACAGGTGAGTCGTCAGTGATTCTGGTTGTTTAACATCAGTTGCTGTTGTGGGCTTCTTGTTGATACTACATTCTACAACTAATTCTCTGGACTCCAAAATCTGAATGATACTCCTTTTATGTGTAAATTTTTTAATAGTATTTTTGGGAGGAGTACCTGTAATATAATATATTCTCAAATCATTTTCTTATTTCCAAACTGATTTCCAGTACATGTATATTTTGTAACAGTGCTTGGTTATGACCTGTTTGGATTTGTTTTCTGTGTGTTACATGATTTGTTGTTTTCTTTTGTAATACACCCCTCGTTGTCCAGTATACTTCTGTTACAATAACACAACCCTTTAGTCTGACCTGTTCAGATGATTTTCTTTTTTCTGCTATAATAAGGTTCTTGGTTATCATTCTGTAATAAATCCTTGGTTATCCCCCTATAGATGACGGCACGTCAGGAGCAGCAGATGACAGCGCGACAGAGGGTGAAGGAGGAGGAAGATCGTGAGCAACAGGAGGAGCGTGAGTACGAGGACTTCCTCCAGCATGAGACAGAGAGGATGAGGGTGCGGGGCTTCGCCCCAAAGGTACTGCAGTTTCCAACTCTTGTTATAATATGTCATCTTTAATTGGCCTCAGACATTTGATCATATATAGAAAGTTACTAATCAGAAGAAATATACTAGGCTTAGTGTAAACTTCATAGTAACTTGGTAAGCATTATATTGACTGCAAACAATGATTAGGTTGTGTTTTGACACCATTCAACTAAATATCATAAATTTGGTTTGTAAGATGCTCCATTTACCTGTACGGGGGGCACGTGATACACATTGCACACTAATATAGTGTACCTATTTGATGATGTACAAGTTCCCCTTTGCAAGTACTTTTGTAAAAGCTTGGTCATAATAATACACAGCTGGGTAGAGTCTTATTCATCTTTGTTGTTACAGAATTACGGAAGGAGGACGGCCTGGATGTAGGTCACATGACCCTCGCTGACCAGTTCAACCCACTGCCCAACACTCACACAGAGATAAATCAAAGGCCAACTCTCAGCAAAACCCTGCGACAATTGTGATATCCTGTTTACAACACGTAGATTTTTTATTGTCCAGAAATCTCATTTTGTGTAACTGTAGAGCAGACATTTTAAATTATTCTCATTTGAGAATGTGCATAACTGAATATATGTAAATATCAATATTATTTGCACATCATAGATTTTTATTAAATGTTTTATCAGGAAACAAGTAGTTTTGTTCTTTTATTAGGTGAAAAGCACAACATTTTAATGAAACGATATTTAATTTCATGTTGAATGATATCTTTCTGTGAGAAAATTAAATGAACTTCAGGTACTGTAAAACTAAGAAGTGAGGTTAAGGTGGGTCGCGGGTTTGCCTAAATGATGCAAACTGTTAAGGTTAAGGAACTGCTTGATAACTGCCTTCTACTTTGCCATGGGATATTTATTTTTCCGAAAGTGACGTTTTCTCGTATTTGACGTCAACGTCAAAAATTTTTAACCTGTCCCACTAGTTTAGGGATAACATTCACTAAAACATAAATTTAAAACTGTTTAATCTAAAACTTTTCCAGATGTAAGGTTTAAAGGATGACACGGATTTCTCTTTTCACATGAATATAGCCCCAAAACTACAGAAATGAGAAAGTGAGAGAACATTTATATACGTCATAAACGTACACATTTATACAATTATAACATTGTAACAGTAAAGTGATAGTATATCATATTAGAGTGCTTAGGCCTATGATTATAGACTTGCTTAAGCGTACATATATTTTTAAAAAGTAATTAAGGTCTTCCGTTTCCAACGGAAGACCTTATAGTGATTGTTAGGTTTTTTCTTTCTTATTATTATTATTTTTTTCCCCTTTTTTGTCGGCAGAATTTCTCAGAGATGAGTGAATAGATTTTCCTGAAATTTTCAGGAATGATAGATATTAAAAATATCTCGGGGCGTTTTTTTCATTTTTTCAAAATTCATTTCCGGTCGTCTGTTTCCTGTCCCACATCAAAGAAGCTTGTCACCTCGAGATCTCAAAAACGACAAGGACTTTTACATTCTTACTTTGTGGGATGATAGACCTATAGTTGTAGATGTGTTTAAACTATTTTGTTTTGTTCGTCGTAACTTCCGGTTGTCACCGGAAGCACTTCAAAAATTATTTTTTTTTACCTATTTGATTTAATTTACATCGAATGAATATATAAGTATAAATCTTTATATATGTCATCTAAGCGATGTTCAATCAACAGAAAAATTCCACTTCCGGTGAGATATCTCAAATATCTCAGGTAGCTTTTTAAAGATAAATTTTGTACCCGCGAGATCTCAAACAGTATAAGTGATCAAAACACGAAACTTTCATGGATGATAGACATTTGACTGAAGATGTGTTTAACTGCTTTTATTTTGTTGGCCGTCACTTCCGGTCCACACCGGAAGAGTTCAAACAAATCAAGCTGTTTATAAGTTTAACTGTTTTTCTTTTCCAATTTTAGAGAAATTGATAGGGAATAAAACACAGTTGTCAAATGCATAAGAACTACTAACTTAAAATTTTCACTGAATACTTCCGTTTGTCCGTTTCCTGTCCCAAAACAAAAAAATTGACTCCTCGAGATCTTAAATATGGTAATGACTTGAACAATCAAACTTTGCAGGATGATAGACCTATATATGTAGATGTGTTTACACTATTTTGTTTTGTTCGGCGTAACTTCCGGTCGTCACCGGAAGCACTTCAAAAATTACCCTTTTTTTACCATTTGTAGTTATTTTACATAGAATAATTATTTAAGTATGGATCTTTTCATAAGTCATTTATGCGATGTTAAATAAACAGAAAAAGATCTATTTCCGGTGAGATATCTCAAATATCTCAAGTAGCTTTTTTATACTAAATTGTGTACCCGTTGTTAATCAAAAACTGTTAGTGATCAAGACACAAAACTTACATAGGTGATAGACACTTGATAGAAGATGTGTTTAACGTGTTACATTTTGTCAGCCGTCACTTCCGGTCCTCACCGGAAGGGTTCAAACAAATGACATTGTTGATAAGTTTAACTGGGTTTTTTTTACAGTGTTTCAGTAGGCTTGATAAATATTAGTATACGAGAGGAAAATGTTTAAGATATATTAACATATTATTTTTCATTAAGCTATTCTGTTCGTCCGTTTCCTGTCCAGAGACAATAAACCTTTTCTCAACGAGATCTCATAACTGACAAATGCTTAAGCATCCAAACTTTGAGGGAAAATTGAACAATGTATGAAGATATGTTTGCCATGTTCCGGTTGATCCGGCGTAACTTCCGGTCGTCAGAGCAAATTTAAAAAATGACTTTTTCTCGTTTTGTTTTGTTTCACATAGAAAAAGTTACTGAAAGATCCCACCACAGTATCGATTATATCCTTTTTATTTTATAAGAGACATGCAATTTTTTTTACATATTTATACATGAGAAACGGAAGACCTTTTTGTTGCTATAGCAAGAAGAGTCTAGTTAAGGTCTTCCGTTTCCAACGGAAGACCTTATAGTGATTGTAAGGTTTTTTCTTTCTTATTAAGGTCTTCCGTTTCCAACGGAAGACCTTATAGTGATTGTAAGGTTTTTTCTTTCTTTCTTATTATTATTATTTTTTTCCCCTTTTTTGTCGGCAGAATTTCTCAGAGATGAGTGGATAGATTTTTCTGAATTTTTTAGGAATGGTAGATATTGATAATATCTCGAGGCGTTTTTTTCATTTTTTCAAAATTCATTTCCGGTCGTCCGTTTCCTGTCCCGCGACAAAGAAGCTTGTCACCTCGAGATCTCAAAAACTACAAGGACTTTAAAATTCAAACTTTGTGGGATGATAGACCTGTATATGTAGATGTGTTTAAACTATTTTGTTTTGTTCGTCGTAACTTCCGGTCGTCACCGGAAGCACTTCAAAAATATTTTTTTTTTACGCATTGAATTTAATTTACATAAAATGGATATATAAGTATAAATCTTTATTTATGTCATCTAAGCGATGTTCATTCAACAAAAAATTTCCACTTCCGGTGAGATATCTCAAATATCTCAGGTAGCTTTTTAAAAATAAATTTTGTACCCGCGAGATCTCAAAAAGTATAAGTGATCAAGAAACGAAACTTTCATGGATGATAGACATTTGACTGAAGATGTGTTTAACTGCTTTCATTTTGTTGGCCGTTACTTCCGGTCCACACCGGAAGAGTTCAATCAAATCAAGCTGTTTATAAGTTTAAATGTTTTCCTTTGCCAATTTTAGATAAATTGATAGGCAATAAAGTCCTGTTTTCAAATGCATAAGAAATACTAACTTTAATTTTTCACTGATTACTTCCGTTTGTCCGTTTCCTGTCCCAAAACAAAAAACTTGACTCCTCGAGATCTCAAAAATGGTAATGACTTGAACAATCAAACTTTGCAGTATGATAGACTTATATATGTAGATGTGTTTACATTATTTTGTTTTGTTCGGCGTAACTTCCGGTCGTCACCGGAAGCACTTCAAAAATTATTTTTTTATTACTTTTTTTAGTTATTTTACAAAGAATGATTATTTTAGTATGGATCTTTTATAAGTCATTTATGCGATGTTAAATAAACAAAAAAAGATCCATTTCCGGTGAGATATCTCAAATATCTCACGTAGCTTTTTTATACTAAATTGTGTACCCGCCCTTAATCAGAAACTGTTAGTGATCAAAACACAAAACTTATGTAGGTGATAGACATTCGATAGATGATGTGTTTAACGTGTTTCATTTTGTCAGCCGTCACTTCCGGTCCTAACCGGAAGGGTTCAAACAAATGACATTGTTGATAAGTTTAGCCGTTTTTTTTTTACACTGTTTCAGTAAGCTCGATAAACAGTAGTGTACGAGAGGAAAGTGTTTAAGATATATTAACATTTTTTTTCATTAAGCAATTCTGTTCGTCCGTTTCCTGTCCCGAGACAAGAAACCTTTTCTCAACGAGATCTCATAACTGACAAAAGCGTAAGCATCCAAACTTTGAGGAAATATGGAACAATGTATGAAAATATGTTTACCATGTTCCGTTTGAATCAGCGTAACTTCCGGTCGTCAGAGCAAATTTCAAAAATGACTTTTTCTCGTTTCGTTTTGTTCCACATAGAAAAAGTTACCGAAAGATTCCATCACCGTATCGATTATATCCTTTTTGTTTTTTATAAGAGAAAAGCATTTTTTTTTAAAGATTTATACATGAGGAACGGAAGACCTTTTTGTTGCTATAGCAACAAGAGTCTAGTTATTATTATTTTTTTCCCCTTTTTTGTCGGCAGAATTTCTCAGAGATGAGTGGATAGATTTTCCTGAAATTTTCAGGAGTGATAGATAATGATAATATCTCGAGGCGTTTTTTTCATTTTTTCAAAATTTATTTACGGTCGTCCGTTTCCTGTCCCGCGACAAAAAAGCTTGTCACCTCGAGATCTCAAAAACGACAAAGACTTGAGCATCCAAACTTTGTAGGATGATAGACCTATATGTGTAGATGTGTTTAAACTATTTTGTTTTGTTCGTCGTAACTTCCGGTCGTCACCGGAATTAATTTTAAAATTAAATTTTTCACGTATTTAATTTATTCTACATAGAATGAATATATAAGTATAAATCTTTATAATGGTCATCTAAGCGATGTTAAATAGACAAAAAAATTCCACTTCCGGTGAGACATCTCAATTATCTCAGGTAGCTTTTTTAAAACAAATTTTGTACCCGCGAGATCTCAGAAACCGTAAGTGATCAAGACACGAAACTTACATGGATGATAGACATTTGATAAAGAATGTGTTTAACCGGTTTCATTTTATCAATCGTCACTTCCGGTCCACACCGGTAGAGTTGAAAAAAATGAAGCTGTTTACAAGTTTTACTGTTTTTCTTCAACATTTTTGGATAAAATGTTTGGCGATAAGGTCACATTGTCTAGTGTTTAAGAAAAGTTAACTTTTATTTTCATTGAACACTTCCGTTTGTCCGTTTCCTGTCCCGAAGCAAAAAACCTTGACTTCTCGACATCTCAAATACGGTAATGACTTGAACATCCAAACTTTGTGGGATGATAGACCTATGTATGTAGACAATTTTCCACTATTTTGTTTTGGTCGGCGTAACTTCCGGTCGGCACCGGAAGCACTTAAATTTTTTTTTTTAACTTTATTTTTTATTTAACAAAGAATTATTATTTAGGCAA
>WFKH01010931.1:69686465-69708046 GCA_016163765.1 Magallana hongkongensis
GGGGTACCAGTGTATTAACAAGCGGTTCACATTCTTCCATATAAACCCTAGCTATTTCATGAAATGTATTGTTTTATCTTATAGAAAAATATTTTCTTAATTTCAAATGAAGATTTGTTAAACACAGACAGTGGTGTCCATGCGCGAATTCAGGAATTTTTTTATGGAAGGGGGGACCGAGGAATAATGTTAATTTTTCAGGGGGGAGGGGGGGGGGGGCCAAGGCGTACTTTTGTGGATTTTTTGGGGGGAGGGTGATGTTAATATTCCAACACATGAATTCCATCCCAAACACCCATTAAGTAGCTAAAATATAAATTGAGTCCAATAACATTATATAAACAGGGGCGTCGGAAGGTACTTCGTATTGGGGCGGCGAATTTGGTCGATAACCCGATTTCCGGGGAGGGGCGGGGGTGAACCGAATTTGACTTGAGATGAAGATATTTTGCAATTTTTCTTAATTTAATGTTACAATGTATATTATTGTCACTTATTTGATGGCACTATAAGAAACAATTAAAAGCATTGTACTGAATGTTTGTTTCCGTTTGATGACATACACATTTAATTAGAGAGGTTTATATGCATTATGCATGTATAAGCATCAATTTTGATTCAACTTATCAGTCTCTGTTGTGCATTATAAACGTCCAAAATGGATATCAGGAATCCTGTGTTGACACAAATTCTCTTGCGGAAAGGTTCAAAACAGCTGTGTGGCAACGCACTTTGAAAAAATTACGCACTTTGAAAAAAATTTTCAAAGTGCGTTAAATTTGGGACCAAATCAACGCACTTTGAAAAAAAATTTCAAAGTGTGTTTTTGCTCCATACATAAGAAAGAACAAGGCAATTGCTAAGCGATACATTTTATGTTATATTTGGATAATTAAAATCTCTCGAGTTGTTCTTTATGTGTAAATTGTCAAACTACATAAGTTTCCGAGAAAAGAAAAAAATTCTAATCGAGAAACAGTTTATCAAGTTAGCTGAGAATGCATCTGGGTTTTTTTTTTCAATATCTCCCATTGAGCTTAAAAAAGTTTAAACAATTATTTGGTATATATAAAAGTATCAATTATTTCGACCAAACCCTGAACAATTTGTTTTTCAAAGTGCGTTAATATCGACGATGTCCCAAATTAACGCACTTTGAAAAAATTGTTCAAAGTGCGTAATTTTTCAAAGTGCGTTGTAACACAGCTGTATCATCTCGGTGAATTTGCAGGATCAGATAATTTTTAACCATTTTCGAAATTCATTTTGATTATAAAATAGTACAGTAACAGAAAATTTATGATGACTGTGAAATTAACCTCGTCAAAATGACCGTAACTAATCATAGATAGAACACACCCGGAAAAAGTCCCTCAAATTAACAGTAAATCATTTGATTATGAAAGATATCATGATAAATAAACTGTACATATGTCAAATAAGTGAAAAATTTGCAAATTAGGGATAAAAAATGAATATCAAAAAATTTCAATTCAGTAAGTAACAACAAAAGCCCCTGCGGGATTCGAACTCGAGATGTATGGATCACAAGCCCGACAGTTTATCCACTCGGCTATGCGTCTAAACCAATCAGATTTAAGTATTTAACATGAAAGTATAATAAAATTGTTTATTGGCATTTCTATGCACACGAGTGTGTAACAACCGTCAATGATACAACGCCGCTTAGAGTGTATAACAACCGTCAATGATACAACGCCGCTTAGAGTGTATAACAACCGTCCATGATACAACGCCGCTTAGAGAGTGTAACAACCGTCAATGATACAACGCCGCTTAATGATATAAATAGCATTGTAACAACCGTTAATAATACAACGCCGCTTAATGATATAAATAGCATTTAGCGTTGCATTTGCAACGCTTTAAGCTATAAATTCTTGCATTAACAGTTGACATCTCCAACTGTTAATAATAAATTGCCGCTTAATTAATGATATAATTGTATCATTAAGCGTCACAAATGCACACCACACTTAACGCTTAATGAAACAAGCAAATATCGACACCCTCAACCGCTAATGATACAAACTTTATGTCATTAAGCGTTGCAGTCGCACCCTTTAATGATACAAAATTGTATAAATGAATGAAATTAAATCTTTTCATTTTCTCCAATTTGCTCAACAATCATAATTTTAGTTTTTAAGATCAATTCCATGTAAAAATCAAAATTGCATATAGGAGTTCCGGCACGCATAGTCACCAATTATCTTTTTATTGCATACAGTGATACATATTGATGTAATAAGAAGCTAGATAACATAAATTTGTTGCTAAGGGCTACCGTTACCATGGTAACGGAGACCAAAGATAGAAAAATGGCAAATCTTATCAACTTTAAAGCAATATAGAAAATAATTTCAGCTTATCTAAGTTATGACATGTAAAATTTTGAATTAACTATTTCAAATGGTCAATTTTTAAAGTATAGAAAAACATTGGTGGGCAAATCAACATCGAAAGAATGTTTTCATGGAAAGCGAAAATTATTTTAAAAACATATTTTCGTATTTTTTAAATACCATAGAAGTTATTATTGAACCATACTCAAAGATGTATAGCTGTCTTTATAATATGCACGTCATTTAAAAATTGGAACATGTTACTATGGTAACAAGGTTAAAAAATTAAAAAAAAAAACATAGTGATTCTGTGAAGCGAAAATGATTGTTTTAAATACAATTTAGATCCATTCGTTGTTGCTATTTGTGGGAGTCATGTTAACTTATTTATCAAATATATTCAAGCATTTTTGAGCATCGTTAAATTGCCATTGCTAAGGAAATATATAAACTTAAGAAAATAAATCAGATATTCTTAATTGTTCAAAACGTCATACAAATGTAGCAACGGCCATTTAATTTTTGCTAAAATGCAGCTTCAACTGATATTACATGAAAGTGAACATGTTTGGTCATTCCAATCACTAATGCTATCCGTCTTCAAAATAGCCCCCCCCCCCCACCCCCCTTTCATCTACATCATTGCCAGAATAGAGTCTAAATTACTTCTCATATAAACAAATAACTTCGTCCGAACAAATCCTAATTCGTCCGCACAATTAGTTAATTCTTCTGAACAAATAATTTATTCATCCGAACAAATCCTAGTTAGTCCGAACAAATAACTTACTAATATTCGTTCGAACAAATAAGATTTAATTTTTTTTTTCATCTGGCCCTTCCATGCCGCCGTAATATAATCATGTCATGGACAAATAAAATGAAGAACTAAGATTATGAAAGAGGCAATTTTTTTTACTACTGAACACTTTTTTAATGACCAAAATCAAATTAATTATTTTATATTTAGTAACAGCAATATATATTTAAGGTCTAACGAAAGGACTTCTTGGTCTATATGAATTTTTTAATTAAGAAATAAAGGAATGAATTACTTTGTGATTGACATATCAAATAAGATTACGTAGATGCATATAAGTGTCAGTTATATTATTACAACGGTAACTTGATCAAAAGCGTCGGATTACGTGGAGTTGCCAGGTGCAGATCATCAGATCAGAAGTAATGCATAACATCGAGTTTGATTTAATGATCTTCGCCTTGCAACGAGACGTCATCTGATTCTTTAGGTCATGATCCTCTATAATAATAAATTTATTTTCTTTCCACAAGGTAAAAACAAACAAAACCATTATATTTAATGAACACAAATTATTCCAAATAAACACTTTAAAAACGCAAGTAAAAATATTTATTCTGTACTACGTCATTAGCTTCAGAGAGTGGTGGTGTAACTTCGCTTCGCTTCGCGTCTCGTTGAAATGATGATTCAGGCCTTGCGACTCCACATGATCATAGACGCGGGGACTTTATTTCGCAATTAACTTCCGATAAACTGTTTCGCGACGACTAATGTTCGCGACCAAGCCTTTTCCAGACCCGTGTTGTTATTTAAGGAATAAGGAATCATTCTTTGAGCATTATGAGGTGATAATTTTGGTCGGGGCGTGGTGAATTCCAATAAAGCCCGAAGGGCTTTATGATAGATTTGATCACGCCCCGACCGAAATTATCACCTCATAATATTCAAAGAATGATTCCTTATTACTTATATTTATATAATTTTCAGCAATTGTGCAAATAAATATTTTTATATAGATAAGCAAACCCATTTTGGATTTATTGGACTGTATAGTACAAAATCGATACGTAGTGTTAACACAGACAAAGACATTGAAAAATGTAAATATACATGTAACAACCACACGACAAGGAATGGTTCGTGGCGGGAAATATTCGCGACTACGAGGCTCTCCTAACCTCGCGAAAATTTCTCGCACGCGAATACATGTTGGTTTACAGTATATGCATTATCGGAAATATAAATCTTTCGCTTTTTAAGCGGTTAGCATATACGCATATAAAGAACAGTATAGAACATACAGCGTGTGATAAAACGTAAACTCTACGGGAACAGAACAAAATATAGAACAGAACAGTATAGAAAATAAAGGTGTGATAAAACGTAAAGGTACGGTAGACGTAGACATAAAAGTTCTGTAGGTCTGCGTTATTATGTTTTTGTAATTACATGTACTTCCATATTTTATAGAATTTGAATTTAAGATAGAAATAAAAGCGAGAAGGAATAATAGGCAAACTAACCACATTTAAAACATCATATCCTTTTCTTGTTTAAACCTATGCATTCACTCTCAAAATTGACCCACCCCATCCCCCTGTTAAAAAAAAATCACAAAAAACTGAGAGCTCAACCGTATTTTTGCCCCCACTTGTAATTTCTCTTACGATCCGCCCATGTCCCATGATCCAACACATATAATCTCTATTTGCCAAACGTTTTCATGTACTAAATTTCAAAGTATAGTAAATTTTGCTTTGAATTGTTATGATCACGTGATAAAACGTAAAGGTAAAGGCATATGCCCACTGCCAATTGAAAATGACAGGGACGTATTTTCTAAGTATACGTCCCTGAAAATGGTAAATTAGTGTAAAACAAGTGTATACTGGGGTTTCACCAATAGTCTTTGTATACTATTTTTTCGTGTATTTCGTTGTTAAGTTGAACCACGAAATTAAGTGTTCATTGAAGTGCAATTTCTCAAACATATTGTATTGATGGGATCATTGGCCACGAATTTACGTATATTTGAAACAGTGATTTTCATTGAATCTACCAAAATTAATACCCACGAATATTAATGAAATCATAGTATGTTTGGGTCGAATATCTACGGTCATGAGTATGTTGGTAAATTTTTTTGCGTAGAAAGTTGATCCCCCGGTCATATCATTCTACGGGGTCACTTGGCTTCGCCCAAGCGGTGTCGAGTGGTGTCTAACTTATAGCAAGGGACGTAATTTGTTGGACTCTCTGCTTTCTAGGAACTGTTAATGGCTGTGGAGTAGCTTTTTGTAGCGGATTTACTTGAGGTAAGATTTTATTTTACGAAGCTTTAAATAGAAAATATAATTAATATGTATTACATGTACCAACTTATTTTAACAAGAGCCTAAGTATATTAACTAGTATTTTTTTTTTATTTCTATGAAAAAATATTAATAAAATTACAAATCAACCTTGCGCAATAGATGAGGTATATATTATCACAACCAATAAAATGTGAGAGTTTGGAACTTCATGTATTGATCATTCAGTACAAAATCTGTTGACAAAGTCCACAAGAAATCAATAGAGGAAATTCTGTTGTACACATTGTCAATGGAAAGAGGTTTCTGCGAGGGCTTCGACATTCGGGACAGATGAAATATGCAAATAGATGCGGCGAATTTTTGCCAAAGTTCTCTTGATGAAATCAATATTGAAATTGACCATAAATCATTTCACACACCTCCTCTGAACACTATTACTGTGAATTATTTAGGACAACATTTCAGCTTAATAAGAATTTACTGATTCGAAAAAGGATGAAACGTGTTTTAATTCCTTCCCAGAACTATTTCAAACGCGCTATGCTCAATATTGGCCGTATTCTCAGATTTGACTTTAATAGACAAGGGGGCGCTCCGATACCTTTACAGTCAATGGAGCTGTTTTAAAATTTTAAAATTCACAACGACCCCCCCCCCCCCCCCAACACTCTCTCTCTCTCTCTCTCTCTCTCTCTCTCTCTCTCTCTCTCTCTTTTTCAAACGGCGCCTCGATCCATTCTTCGTTACATATCTGTTAACGGAAAGTCCATTGATTGGCGATTGGTTTCTCCGTAAAGCTCGCCCAATTGTCTATTCATACCATTGTTTATTAGGACTATTTATGTTTTCATTAGCTAACAAATGTTTCCACACAAGTAGAAAAGAAATGGAAATCAATGTCCCTGGGTATAGCCCTCGTTATATTTATATTGTATGCTAAGCTTGCTTTTTGGACCCCCTTGGATCGTTATAGAACTTGGGAGGAAATGGAATCTCTGCAGATTGTGCAAATGGTTTCATTAACGAATCCCAAATTGCTTTTTAATCGTTCATATTATACTAGTTTTGTAAATAACATTAATTATATCTAGCAAACACAAAATCATCTGTATACCAAACAAAATCCTCGCATCCATAAAAATGTGCTAAAGTACATTGAAAAATGAACCAAATTCGATATATATATATATATATATATATATATATATATATATATATATATATATATATATATATATATATATATATAGGACCATTTTTGCGTATAGCTGGCTCTGGTGTCAATCGTTAATCCTTTCAAATTAAATCTTGCAAAGAACACGCACGGATAATGTTTACGTTATTATAAGTATGTAACACGCCTTCGCGTATTTTCAGAAATTCTGCAGTATTTACATAAACTTAATATGGAATTTAAGTTAAAAAGTATACTAGCTTGATTCCAGTGGCACATTGGACCTTTTCTCACACATGTGATATAACCATTAAAAGAGATACAATAGATCTACCTTTGTTTCACTTTTGCATATTTTAAAATGTTTATTGTTGTATTTATCTATTGTTCGCGTAGAGAGTTCACTAATTTTGGCTGAGTTTGGTTCATCAACATCTGGTACCTATATTAGAAATTGAAAACGCCTTTTGCATAGTTTCTATATATGTTGATATACATGTGGATATGTTTTGTACCTAAAGTATATTTTTTTTATCATTATGTCATCGCCATGTTCAAGCAAGCTAAATGAATGTATTCTTAAAAATAACAAAAACTTGACACGATAACTAAAATGACAATTTTTGGAATTCATGTCACAACAAATCTACAATGTGGATATCAAGAGCAATGACCAAAAGTTCAATACATTTATTTTGCCAATAAAGTGAATAACAGTTTTTAGAGATAAATGTCATATTATAATTTATTCTATCATATAATATAGTATTTGTATTCAATGTTAACAATTATGTGAAACTTTGAATTTCTTAACTTAGGTTGCACAAGATGAACCATGCTTTTATGATTTCCCCTTTCATTATTCTTCTTCTAAGTAAATACATTGTATTTGAATTAAAATCTAGACTGTAATGAAGAAGGATATCTTTCAAAAAATCCACATACAAACAACAGAACTAAAGCCGGAAGATTGTATCTTTTTCGGACATGATGATCAATTTTTACTCCTTAAGAATTTATGTATAGAAGCGGAGTGTTCAACAATTTTATAAATAATCCCTTTTAGGAGTTTTGGTGCTTATTAGGTGGACAGCTCGTAACATTTTCAAATAACCACCATTCAACCATCAATTAAATACTGGTGAATTTCGAATTCGTGAAAATCGGTAATTAAACTGTTTTAAAATCGGTCCTTTTATTTTCGTCATATGACATAACTAACTCCATTAGGTCAACTTTCTACATTTTTAAGTCGACCACTAGTTCTCTGCATGCTAGTTGACAGTCAACTAACAGTTTTCGTTTTCTTAGAATGTACATGTATTGTCTTTTAGCGTACATATATATTGTTATATTTTCCTTCATTTTGATAAAGAGCATTATTATGAATATTCTAATATACCACACGACGGCATTGTTAAGTGTCATCTGTCTATTTATACATGTGCACTATTTAATACCTATACGAATTTTATAAGCCAGTATAATTTACAACAGATTTAATATAAATCTACAGATAAGCGCTAGAGCTCTGTTAAAGTTTGCGTATGCCATATTACAATATTTACATTCACTTTCTTTTCCCCTATTAAATTGCATTGATGGATTTGAGTGATATTTACGCATAACACAGAAGACCCAATCACCAAATCTGGTGCGTATGAATACGTTCAGTCTTCCTACTTTATTTCTCCAAAAACATGACTGACTCTTCTTGCGACTTCAAACCGGATTACGACCTGATATTATACTTACGCTGATTAATATTTCATTGATGTAAATATTTTTTAAGATTTAAATGAATTCAATTGATTAATTTCTTAGTATACCAAAAGTAAATTCATCAAATTACAGAATGAAAAATAAAATTGTGTTATTAGAATTTAAAACGCTGTGCACTATTTTTGTCAGCATAATTCGGCTGTTCCAATGGGTCTTCCGTTAATTGCGCATTACTCGTTGAATAAGGCCGAGATTTTAAAAAATAAATCATATTTGCTGAAAGAGAATAAATGTTAAAAAACTTAAATATAAGCATTGAATCATTATTTTTTGAAAGATGTGGTCTCATAACTGCAACGGTGTGTGCAAACAAATTTTCATAACGCGCTAGCGCGCGTTATTCAATTTGTATGCACACACCGTTGCAGTTATTAGACCACATCTTTCAAAAAATAATGATTCAATGCTTAAAGGTGCATGCACTAGTATAATTATGAAGTATATGATTAACAATACCAGTCAATCATTGTTTTTGATACATGCGCCAGATTTTATTTTCTAAAATAACATATCGTTGAGTTATAATCGTAGGGTCATATTTTTAACAACCCCAGGTAACGATTATAGGGTCATATTTATAACGATGATAGGGTCATATTTATATAACAACCCCTGGCTGTTACCTTTTAAATTGAAATAGAACTTGTCTTACAATATTGATTGCGAAAAAAAATAAAACGTTTTTATTACGAATACATTGTCATGTATAAGACCAAAAGGTTTGGTCATGCATAGGGGCCAATTATATACATTCATGTATGGTGACGATAACTTGTGTATCATGGACGATATATAAATAGGGTCATATTTATAACGATTATAGGGTCATATTCATATAGTTTAAGAATTTGTTTATTCAAAAATATACATATAAATATATAAGTGAAAGTGGATTGAACAGCAGGCAAAAATAGCCTATATTAGTTCTCTCCATCTGAGATCAAGGTATAAATATTTATAATACTAATAGTGTATACTTTTTCAAGTTTTACATGACCATTTTCTAACTTATAAAGAATATAGAAATAAAGGATTTGGTTAAATAACAAGATAATGATAGAAGAAAAAAACAAAAGAGAAAATAGAAATATATATAAACATATATAGTAGTTATAATATAATAGGCTCAATAATTAGTATATGTAAAGTAAATTTAGCACAGTGTTACTAATTGTTAATTTACATTCTAAAATCTTTTACTGTTTTTTTTTATAAATTTATGAACTTGGTCAAAAAATGACATATTTTCTGAGAGAGATAGACAATCATAACCATGTAGTACAATATTAATATCTTTTGGTATGTCATGATCACTCATGTATCTAAACAGAGAGTTTCTCTGAGGATTATAACATTGACAATGAAAGAAAAAATGAAATGAATCTTCATAGGAGTACCCACATCTTAAACATTTTGATGATTCAACTAAATTATGATTATACAAATCTGCATTAAGGTTACTTGAAAAATTTCTTAACTGGCAATGGAGTATATTTAAATTTCTTTGTCCATGGTTGTATAATTTAGATTTTGTTTTATCTACAAGATTATTGTTTTCCAAGCCTTGCTTAAATTTGGCTATACTTGTTGCAGATTTTAAACTGCTTGGCAAAATTTTCCATAATTTAACTGTTGACGGTAAAAAACTATTATAATATGCAACAGTTCTGGTAATTGGAATGTGAAACAAGTTATTATTACATAATGAATAATTATGTGAGACTGGGAGACACTGGTCAACCATATCATACAAATATTTGGGTGTATAATTATTTATTATTATTTATACATGAGTGTAACTTTGTGTTTTTTCTTCTATCACTTAACGTTTCCCACCCTAATTCTTTATATAAGTTTTGTCTTGAGGAAGTACGCCTTAGTCCTGTAATGATGCGCCCAGCCTCTATTTGTACACTTTCTAATAAATTGCTCTGTTCCTGTGTACAATTATCCCATACTACATCACTATATTCTAAAATAGGTCGAATAAAGGAAATGAAAATTTTAATCAAAGACCCCCTGTTTAATTTACATTTAAGAGTACGAGGAATATTTAAACGATGACATGGTGTATCAAAAATGTTTGTAATCTGTTCACACCAAGAAGCATTTGATTGGAGAATTAGTCCGAGATGACAGTGATTTTGCTTACAAACTATATAATTTATTGTATGACCAAAGGAGATATCTGGGTGTGATTTATCCGATCGAATGAAGTTAACATTTACAGTTTTGTTAGGGTTAAACTCCACCAGCCATTGAGTAGACCATTTTTTAATTTTTTCGAGATCAGTTGTTAAAGATATACAGCTGTAGCAGGTCCTATTGTATCAGAGTCTACAATTACAAAAAGAGAAGTATCATATGCAAATAACCGAATTTGATTTTCTAGATTAAAAGTGATATCATTAATATATACCAAAGAAAGAAATGGACCAAGTACAGAGCCCTGGGGAACACCAGCATTTATACTTTGTTTAGTAGAAGAATATCCTTCTAATAATTCTTTTTGTTCACGGTCAGTAAGATAATTTTCAAACCAATCTAATATGTTCCCATAGATGCCATTTTGTTTAAGCTTATATAATAGTCCCTTATGCCAGACCTTATCAAATGCTTTTGAAATGTCGCAAAAAATAAATCTGACATCTTTTCCTTGGTCTAGATTGCTAATAATAGTATTATATATTTCTAAAAGTTGATTCACAGTAGAATCTCTAGGTTGGAATCCCGATTGGTTTTTAGATAAAAGATTATGCTCTAACATATAGTTGTAGAGATATTTAAAAATAATTTTTCCATAATTTGCATAAATACTAGTTAAAGCAATTGGTCTATAGTTTCCTGGCTCTTCAGGGTTACCTTTGTTTTTATAAACTGGTGTGATATTGGAAACCTTCCACACATGAGGGAGTTGTTTACTAGTTAATGTTGCATTAAACAATTTTGTAAGGGGTCTTATAATGGAAGGGATAATATTCTTAAGTATCTGTGGAGAAATATCATCAGGTCCTGGAGGTTTAGATGGATTTATATTTCTAAATTGATCTTCTACATCCTGGTCAGTGATGCAAAATATGTTCATAGAAAATGGGGGACGAGGTCCCCGGGGGGGGGGGGGGGGGGGGGTAAAAGGGGTTCTGAACTATCATCAACTCATTATATTCATATAACAACCCCTGGCTGTAACCTTTTAAATTAAAATAGAACTTGTAGTTTAAAGATGTGCTTACATTTTTGATTATGAAAAAAATAAAACGTTTTTATTACGAATACATTGTCATGTATAAGACCAAAAGGTTTGGTCATGCATAGGGGCCAATTATATACATTCATGTATGGTGACGATTACTTGTGTATCATGGACGATCGGTGCGTGAATTTATATTTAACAATGTTTGCTGATGTGGTGGTACTATTTGTTGAAGATGATAGAGTTTATATACGTAAAAATGAATAACGAAGCGTTTGACTGTATCAATCTAATATATACTGGTTGAAGCACAGGACTGTCGTCTTCTGGTGTTGTTTTAGTTGAAGATCCTCTGTGTTAATTGTTGAGGCGTTTGACTATATAGCAATCTAATATACTGGTAGAAAAATTGACTATAACCGTGTAGGGTATTACTGTAAACGTACTACATTTGGCTGTGTATTCTATTTAGCGCTTTTGGCGGAATGCGGCTTCCGCTAAATCAAGTACATCGCTAAATGTTATGCATATATGTTTAAGAATTCAGGAATAAGCTAATTCAAATCCAGCCCAACTTGTTCAAAAACTAATTTCCGCCAAATATCGTACACGCCAAATATAATACGTTTACAGTAGTTGAAGCACTTGACTAATGCTTATTGTATAACTGGTTAAAGCGTTTGACTACATGGAGAATAACCTCCTGGTTGAAGAATTAGACTCTGAATTATCACAGTATGCGTTAGGTTGAACAGTTATTGAAACGATAGCCTATTGCCGTCTGAGGTACCGGGTATTTGGTCGTTTTGTATTAAGCGGTTGAGTTTTTTTGCGTATAGTTTGAGATATTGCTATATCCCAGAAGTATCGAAAATATTAATTTACCTTAATTCACGTCAAGGAAATCATTTGATTTAGGACCTCAGAATAATTCTTTGAATGAAATTTTCTGAAAATTTTATCATACGGGACAAACACCCAGCTGAGTTCTAAACCTAACTATAACAGTCTAGTTAAGTTTAAATTTCTGCGATTTTAAACTTATGTAAAACATATATACGGTAGTTATTAAATAGATTTAGCTACTTTGCAGAATTATATGCGTATGCATCTCAATGAAAATAAAATCACAAAAAATCAACCTACTTTATTTAATGAAGTTTTGTATATTTTATTTTTTTTTTTAAATTCTATATAACTTGTCTTGATTTGATTTTCCGCATTGCGTTGTACAATGAAATATAGGGGGAAAAAATCAGAGGAAACACTTACAGGAGCAGGCGCCGATGCGCGTCTGTACATCATTCAAATAAGAACCAAGCTGTCCGCGCGCCTGGATGTACTTTAATAATTGATTATAATCACCTGATTAACTACCATACCTTCGTGTCAACAAATCGAACCCGGACAAAAACGGAAAACTTGTGAACATCAAATATTTCATTTTCTGTGCAACAACATGTATTATGTGTGTTTATCAGCTGATGCTATGTATTTCACGTACTACTAGACACAAGATTGAATCGATAGAGTTCTGTCGATCTATTGAGTCCCTCCGTGTGGGAGTATCAGAATATCATTGGCTGTCTCCGCCTGACGTCATAATCGCTTTAGTTATAGGAATTATAGGAGAAAACTTGGAAAATTTCATATTCGTTCTTAAGAAATTACATTGCGAAGCACGAAAACGTTAACTGCAGGTAAGCTAATATAATTTCTCTGTGTTCATGTTTGGCAATAATTTCACAACTCCATACATCCATTTGACATTTCGGAGATTCTGCTATTCAATATCGGTGATCCTCGACGCAACGCTGTAAAGAGTCTGACCGGTATTCGAGTGTTGTTGGTGATGCTTTCTCCTACGGTTAAAAATTTATGACCGCCAAATTTATTAAAGTTTTTTGTATCCAATGAATGTTGTTTGTTAATTCAAATTATGCAATCTGTTCAGAGTATTCTACTGATATACCTGTATCAAAATTCAAACATTTATTCGGGGCATATAAAAATATACAGATATTTTTTTTTAGTATTGCAATTCATTCAAAATATTTCACTGATATTTCAAACATTCGTTCGGCGCATATGGCATAGATGAAAATAGTCTAGAGAATGTAGATATATAAAATCCCTGCGTCCACGCAAGGTGTAGATCATTCGTTTCCTTAAATAAAACATTCAACAAAGGAAAACCTTTTTTACCCGATGTCGAAAAACGCAAAGAGAGATATGGAAAAAAGTACGTGCGGACATTCAGGGAAAGTGTCAGACCAAGCGAGCCAATAATTACGGCCTCAGCTAAACAAATGCCAGCACAGATCTCACCTTGTAGGAACAGACTTAGATTCATCAATCTCTGCTTCAAGCAATACATAAATGATAAGACAGAGATTAATTCAAAGACGTTTTTTTTTTTATTTCTTGAACTTTTTTAACTAAACAGCTGAAGGCGAATTTTAATTCCTTGGCCCGTTCGATATCCGCTGGGTTGTCAGATTTGCCAATGGTTGTTAGTTCTTTAAAAAAGACACCCACGATTGAATTGTTCTTGAAATTGAGGAAAACGATGCAGAAAAACTTGTTTTGTTGTATATTCTCAAGTATGTTTGTGAAATATAAACTTAAGCCTAAAACCCAGTACTTTTTTACATGCTCTAAAGCTCTCTTAATATTGATAACCAGGGCGGTTTTGAACAACATAAAAGATTTGCCTTGTCGGAAATGGAAAAATCAGTTGTCACCAAATTTACACCACGATAAAGATATAGATACTGATGTTAATGATTATCTAAGTAATTTCTTTAGTAAATCTATAAATCTATTTGACAGTAAAAACACATTTGGGTTAATTTATACAGGACTTTTTCCTTTTTTTATGTATATATTTCTTCTTCTACAGATGCATCAGTCAGTACAGTGAAATACAAAAAATAGGAACAAAGATGGTTGAGATTTTAACAGAATTATAATTAGGGATCCTTTAACGACTAATTGGAGGATTAAATAAAAAAAAACTCCAGAGGATTCGTTTAACTGCCGGTTCCTTTCAGACATGGGATTTGGTCAATAGCTGACTTCCGGGAGAGTGGATTTATCAACGTTAAGGGGATGTTCCAGAAGACGACGCAGAATAACAAGGACTGATTAATCGGCCTCGATGTCTCAGTAATAGTCTGGTAAAACACAGAATAAAATCCACAGACCGATTCTATAACCCGAGGACCATAAAAATACACATATATAGACACATTATCTTAATCAGCCAGGTAAGCTGGTTAGCACCAGAAGGTCCCTTTTTCTTATTTATTTAAAAAATCTGTAAACTGCCGATTGATTTTGAAAAAAACCCATTTCTTAAAGACACAAGTTTTACATCGCGTTTTCTGTAACTTGTTCAATATTAATCATGAAGTACTCTTACTTGGAAAGTAACACTGATTAGTTTTTTTTTTTATAAAATATCATATATCATTACCACATTATTTCAACTCCAAAAAAGTAGAAATCGATTTATCTCTAGAAATGCATACTCGCCTTTGTCCGTGTTAAAGTTATGAATGCACGTACATAATCTTAAAGTTATGAATGCACGTACATATACTTACATTTTGATTTTCAATTCTCACCAGTGTAGGATTAATTCTAGGTTTAGGAAGAAACAAAGAAAAAGTCCCAGTCATGAAGTTGTCCGTGTTTTCTTGTGGATTTAGCTTCATCGTCGTGGACCTAATCTTCTTCCTGTACAAGACCGGAGAGTCCATGCTGGATGCGACAACCAGGCCGTACCTTGTTCGCGCGGTGTGTTACGAAATATTCAAAGACGAGAAAGGCAAAAACGAAACCACCTGCATGAACTTAGACGAGTATCCAGTTCTGGAGGACTATATACAGAGTCAGTCCGCCAATTATCTTGTGTACTACAGACTGCTTCTGAACATCCCTGCCATTGCTCTGTCTCTGTTCTGTGGATCGTACAGCGATCGCTATGGAAGAAAAATCCCGATCTTGCTCCCCAGTCTCGGGAGTGTGTTCGCCGTACTTTTGTACATGACCAGCAGTCTGCTGCCTGAACACCGGATAGCTCTCATCCTAGGGGGATCGGCAGTACAGGGATTCTTTGGGAAGAGCTCCGTCATAACGATGGCCGTTAACAGTTTCGTGTTCGATTTATCAGACCCGGGGGATCGCACGCGGAACCTCGGGAAACTCTTGGCCATGAACTTTTTTGGACTGTTTATTGGGTCATTGTTTTCCGGTATTTTCCAAGACGTCCTTGACCTGAATGCTGCATTTGTGTCGGTCGTGGTCCTCCACGGAGCTTCCATCATGTTTACGATCATCTTAGTGGATGAGACAGTGGATCGTAAGGAGGTGGACGAGGAAGACCGGAAGTCTCGATGTGAGTTATGTGAAGTGTTCAGACTGTCAAACATTAAGGAGACACTGATTGTTCTGCTCAAACCTCGCTCTGGAAACCTCCGACTTATCATTCTGACGTTGTTTATGATATCATTAGTGAACCAGACGTGTAAAGTGGGGGAAATGGACATCAATCTTCTGTTCGTTACTCGGAGTCCTCTGAACTGGTCCAAGTCCTGGTATGGGTATCTCTTGTCTTTGGACTACGCAGTGATGGGGCTTTGCTTATTCATTTTCCTGCCGTTATTCTCCAATAAGTTCATGCTTTCTGACGTTACCATCATGATATTAGGAATTGGCTGTAAATTTGTGCGCTTGATTTGGGCGGGTTTTTGTGACGAATCCTGGATGGTTTTCCTCTCCGTTGCTATAGGAGCAATGGCGGGAATGATCACGTCTGCTCTACGGTCCTTGGTTAGTAAGGCCGTGCACACGGACGAAGCGGGCAAAATGTTCTCTCTCCTTGCATGCGGCGAAACGTGCTCAAAATTCTTAGGAACCGTTATATTTGTCAACCTGTACAGTGTCACGGCGCATATATTCCCCGGCATAGCGTTCTTGGTTGAAGCCGTTGTCTATTTAATTTTACTAGGAATTCTAATTCTTATGTTCAGAGATCTGCGTGACCTTCAGAGCTGTGACCTTTTACAATCGCTCAAAGATCAACCCGATTATGGCGCCACCGGAAATCACCAATCAAAGGGAGATAAACGGTTACCGGAAATAGACGAGATGGAGGAGGACCAGCCCCACCCCTCCATGTACCCGGCTACTACCCCTTGATCCACCCCAAAGTTTTCCCCGTGCTTTTCGATCAGTATTTAATACTTAGAATCAAACGAATGGAGCAATACTCTGCCTACGAATAAAACTGCCAAATCAAAGAGTACATTGTTTTCTTGTTTGTAACATGCCGTGTTTAATGTTCGTGATGAATTTTGCAAAGCAAAAATCTCTTAAACCTTTTATCTTCTCTGTAGATTAGGCAAGGTTAAATATACTCACTAAGTCGCTCAGTCTGCAGAACTGCCACTTTGTGTAATAATTATGTACATCGAGTTCAATGTTAGATAGATGCAAGTCTATGACAGTGGCGCACACTGCAGCTGTCGTTTGCTCTTAAATGGAGGAAAACATGCTTAATGAGACGTTAACAGTGCACATCTAATACTACTGGTGCAGCTGCAGATCTGTTGCTCTACGGAGAAATTTAGGTTGACATTGCATATGACAACCCGAAGTTTTCTGTATAGGAACAGATCTGCAGCTGTGTCTGTTCCTGCCATATTCATCCACCATAATGAAATTACGGAACATACTGCTTAGTGTACATAACATTGAGAATGCTAAATGTTGTAGATATTAGAATTGCACAGCTCATCCTAAATCCAACCATATTCACAAATCATTAAAGATTAAATTCAAAATTATTGGAACTTCTCTCATGTAGGCAGGGAAATTCTGCGTATTGTTACATTTGTATTATTTGGAAAAAAAGATTTGTATGCGCTTCTGCATCATTTGGAAAAAAAACATTTTGAGATTTTCTGTAGCAAAAAAAAAAAAAGAAAAAAAAGAATGACACCTAATTCAGAAATGGCACTTGGATAAAATGGAGAATTAAAAAGAATGATGATCTTAAAATCCAATTATCTGTCATATTAATATTGTGCTGGCGGCTAACTTATCCCAATGATGCTTTATTTTGGGTTTTATATTCCCGAGTACGTGGATTATCTTTTGACATTACCGATTATTAACTACCAATATAGTGCGCACTTTTCGTATGAGAGAGTAGCGAAAGCGATTACTGAGGGAGTTTATTGATTTTACGATTAAACTATCCAATTACTGGGTGTTAAGTGTTTATAAAAACATCGCTCACGTAATCAAAGGATTTAATCTGAAGATCGAAACAAGAGTTTGTCGTTAGACTACAGATTCTATATTTTTGATAATTGGTAAAAGTTTTTTTTAATGATATTTGAAGCAACTGCGTCATGCCCGCATAGTACACATTTACAGATGTAATAAATTAAAACAATCATCGTTTTGTAAAATACACCACTGCCAAAATTGATTCCTGCAACAATTTACAAGATTGATGAGTTTGGAATACAAAATTCGTTAATTACATGAGAATGGGTACTCCATGCTTTATTGAGGCTTTCAACCACTGAGTAACCAACCCTCTAGAAAAAGGGCGTGGGTAGTAAGTATTAATTAATGACAGCCGGAGTCCAGGACCTTCCTTAGATGATGATGATGATGATGATGATGATGATGATAATTGTAACTGGAGAGAATAAAAAAAAACGTTTAGAAATTTTGCATAGATAAAATACCTTAGATGCTTATATAAACGTATATGTAAGATACTAGCCAAAAAATTCATTATTAGCATCATATTAGTTAACAAATTGTATATATCTAAACACTCATTTTTCAGTATCAACTGTTAATAAACATGTACATAAGTAACACTTCTAGATCTCAATTTGCATCTAGATTCTAAAGAAATTGTTTTAAAGTTAAAAATGAATTCAGTCATTAAGCATATACATTGTAATAATTAAGAAGTAAACAGCAATTTAAAAAGTTCACCGGGATATGAAGTTGGTTGGTCACGTGATCAAATCCTGTGAAGCCCGAAGGGCTTCTCAGTAGATTTGATCACGTACCAACCAAATTCATAGCCCGGTGAACTTTTTAACATTGATGTTTACTACTTATATTTACGTTTGAAAAAGACAAATCGTTCAGAACTGTTAAAATAACCGAGATTTTATGTTTACAATAATCCAATCGACAAGCGATAAGCGCGTGCTATGATCATTGTGACGTCACGAAAACGTTCATACAGAATTGAACGTTTTCGCTTTTCTATAGGTTCATATAAGGAAGCATATTTGCAAATGTAAATATTCCCGTGTAACGGAGTCCGATGCCAGAGAGTTAAAACAGATAAACTAAAAATAGCCATCAAATGCCAGCTTTCAGCAAAGGGTGTTGATAACACCCAAACATTACCTAATTTATTATGGCACATTTTCAATTGAAACATTTTGTGATTCAACTCAAAACGTATAAAACAATCAAATATCCCAATGATTTGTCATTATTTGTTTACCTTTGTTTATTATAACACCGACATTTATACACTCATGGTCTGTTTTTGTCCTCTCTTTAAAGGGATATTCTATACGTTTTCGAATTTATGTTTTCCTTTCTTTTTCAGAATGCAATTCTCATTTTGATTTGTTTTGTGATTTCTAATCCATTTTGTGCCATTTGTTTTCAATATATTACAATAATCACTCCCAGTTTCCACTGCCTGTGGACTTAATCACTCCAACGCGCGTAAAGAAATAGTTCTTATGACAATGGAGTGTCACTTTGTTCTGATTTATCGGTCATATATAGTAAATGTGTATGATTCGATTGTTAAACCATGGACAATTTGCACGTATACTCCCTCACGGTAAAAGTTATCTAGACGAACTAGCAACTTTATTTGTAGTAATTTTACATAGAAAAAATATACAGAGGTATATTGATAGCAAACTATATGTATTTCACTTTAGTTTGCCGAAAATATTGATTTTTCCCTGTTGGTAAAAGCTTAAATGGACGTTCCATCACACTCTATACGTTTTATGTAGTAAATCACGAAAGATTTATTTCACATCCAGAAGAATTAAAGAGAAAGTACGAACAAAACAAAGATAGACACGAAAAACCTACAAAATTACAAAGTATATTTAAGTTTAATGCGCACATGGCCATTATTTTCATGGTCATCTACTAGTGGTAAACCACTACAACTGTGAAAAAAATGGTGATGTGGTCATATCTAGTTTATGAGATTTGGGGCCCTAAAGAAAATACACCATTCATTATACATGTAACAGGATTTCAAACATCCGGGCCCCTACACTGGCGGCTGAAATTTTCAGGGTCATCTAACCACTACCACTGTAAAAAAAAATGGGGATGTGGTCATCTCAAGTTTATAAGATTTGGTTTGTTTAATTAGATGGGTCAGAAAGCTAAGCACAAAACTGACAGTAAATAAACAAATGGAACACAAAATAAAATAAAAACTCTGAATACAAAGCTATTATCAGTTATCCTTTCTCTGTATTCAAACTACAAATAAAATTATATGTAATTATAACCCACTCGTCCCATTCCCTCCCCCCACCCCCAACCCTTAAAAATTTACGTTAGAATCGGAAGATTTGTAGAAATCAATATAATAGAATGTTGCTTACTAGTTTATTCCAAATGACAGGATGAAAATATGAGAATCTCAAAAATGCTTTTCAGTTGTTAATGGAAAAGAGTGACGCAAATTTTGTCGAGATATTCATAGAACCTGTGTCTGAATCATCCAGCTTTGATTTAACTGTATTTGCTCACAGCTATATATGTATCTACGTTAGAGAGGCAGTCCCGTCGCAAGCAGAAAAGTAAATATGGATGTGACATATTAGAGAAGCATTTCATTTAGACATCAGAGTTAATAGGGAATTTTTTTAGAGTTTAACATTGATTTTCTAAGACGAGTAATTAACAAAGGGAAAATGAAGCATGAATTATACAACAGAGGATATCGACAGCATCGCTTTACAACAGAGACCAAGTGTCCCTCACCGGCGGGTCAAAACCATTTATTTGGAATTAGTTTTGCCATTGTAATCAGACAGGAATTTATTTGTTCTTTCGATTCAGTACACATTGAGTCTCCGTCTGAGGGAGTGTTTGACCGGTAATGCGCGCTCTTTTCGCGAGATGACGGCGATTGTCTCTGCCTCGGTCATTATCGTTGACACTCGGCACTCCTTCAGCCTGTCCTGTCGTCTTCAATGGAGGATAAGTGCTGACGCTAATTCACTTCTTCTGGTGAACCAGGAGAGCGCAAACTTACTCACGCATTGCCGAACAACCTCCATGAGTCGTGGAATAAACATGTCTAAAACAGCCTAACACCCTGACAAATTATTTGAATGATTTCCATCCCAAGTTCAATTGTGTAGATCAATATTGTTGTTTGAAAAATGATGTCAAGAGAGATTTCTTTGAAAGTCAAGTTTATACCTCATCTATACTACTATATTAAAATAATAGACTCGAATTTTTGGGCTTTAATACCGAGAAATCGGAAGAGAACTGTCTTTTGTTTTATATATTTTAAGCATCATTGGTACTTGAAGATTACCAATTTGTTTTTATTTTTTCTCAATCAAGCTTCACTAATTAATAATCAACGAAAATTCCTTTTTAAAAATCCGGAAATCATCCGGAAATCATCTGGATTTTTTTGGATTTTACAATCTTGCGCATGCGCATTACATTCACGCTAAATCACGGGAGGCTCTTTAGTTTATGTTTCCAAAATATCACATTTGCATGGATAAACTCAGAAACGATAATACAAATACGTATAAATTTTCATTGAAAGTTTGCTACATGTATATATTCTGTTCATCAACGAAAATACGGGAGATAACTCTAACTCAGTGCATTTGATTTGAAAAGTCCCGAGAGTTCCGAATGTCAACAC
>WFKH01010931.1:69718419-69728448 GCA_016163765.1 Magallana hongkongensis
GGGGGGGGCTAAACTGAAGTAGCCACACAAACATGTAAGGCTACATGACCTATATGACATTGTATACACTCCTGACTTGTTATTTATTTATGACCCTTGACCTTTGTATGTCTTACATCCCCTCCTCCTCACTGTTTTCCATGTCCTCTGCATTTCTATGACCTGCATTTCTCTCTCTTTGACCTATATTTGTCTTACCTCCCCCTTTGACCTATTTTTGTCTTACCTCCCTTTGACCTATTTGTCTTACCTCCTTTTCACCTATACTTGTCTTACCTCCCCCTTTGACCTATTTTTGTCTTACCTCCCTTTGACCTATATTTGTCTTACCTCCCCCTTTGACCTATTTTTGGTCTTACTTCCCTTTGACCTATATTTGTCTTACCTCCCATTAACCTATATTTGTCTTATCTCCCCTTTGACCTATTTTTGTCTTACCTCCTTTTGACCTATATTTATCTTACCTTCCTTTGACCTATATTTGTCTTACCTCCCTTTGACCTATATTTGTCTTACCTCCCCTTGACCTATTTTTCTCTTACCTCCTCCTCACTGTTTTCCATGTCCTCCACCCCCACGTCGTAGGCACTCTCCAGCCCCATGTCGTTCTGTTTCTCCACCCGCTCCATGCCCTCTCTAACTCTCACATTGGATGGGTCCAAACTACAACAACAACCAGGGTTTACAAAGTAGCTCAAACTCTTAGCCTCTCAGCTTGAGCCCTATATTTCCAAAACAACTCAATTTAGACTATGGTTAAGTAAAAGCATGTGAACATGGCATGGGCATCAAATCATCAAGGTCAACACAATTATGTTCACCTGTTTATATTTATGCCTTTTAAACTGGTGGTCATACCTCAAAGCTATACTAAACTGGTCCAGAGCTTCTTGATGTTCATGAGTCTGAGTAAGAAATTCTGCCAACATCTGATGAAGTCGACACGTACTGTGAGTTTCCAGCTGTTTGCGTAATCTGAAAAGATTTACATCATTACTGTTGATAATTAAGGTACCTCATGTCACAAGATGGCGATTTAAATGTTTTGTTAAATTTTTTGTATCAATTGATTTGGTTGAATATCGTCATAGAACAGTGGTTAAAGTATTGGGCTTGTGAACCGCAAATCATGAGTTCGAATCTGCCTGGGGCTTTTGTTTATATTTATGGAATAAAATTTTTAAAATATAATTTTTATTCCAAAATTGCACATCTTTTTTTGCCAATTTGACTTAAATACTTCTTATCCATCATGCTATCTATCATTATCAAGTATTTTTCTGCTGATTTGAGAAACTATTTCAAGGTGTAGTGAGCCACCTCAAAGATTTAAGCATTGACATACTTTGAATTTAATGTAGTTTTCCTTACATTTCAATTCCTTTATCATACTGCTGCTCCTGACCCAGAATCTCCACCATGATATAAACTGCCTCCAAAAACGAGGGGTCCAACTTCATCGCTTTCTCCAAGTATGGTTTAGCCTGCAGTCAAAAGAACACATCCAGCTCAAATACCAGCGTTATGTCCTAGCATAGGTTACTTTTGAGATATAGTTTTATAGACCTTTGTGCTTAAATGGGTATGGAGACAACATGTACAGGACTGGTGAAGCTGTTATGAATAATGATTTTCTCACCTTCGCAATAACTGTTGGTGTCTTGGCAAGCACAGAGGCGTACAGCTGAAAAAGAGTCATAAAAACGTAATTTTATAATTTTGATGGATCTAATATTTTAATCATAATTTTGATGAATCTAACATTTTTAACATTAAAGTAAGGGAAACAACTACAATTCACAGATTAAATGTACATTCTATAGGTCTACTAGATCACTATTTTGAGATGGTTAAACAAATGCCCCATTTCCAGTCCTCATCAATAGAGCAACTGTAAAATGTTACCCCTCTCCCTCATTTCCTCACATTCTATATTCTAATCATCATCCCCTCTCTAAGTAACCTCACGAAATTAGATGTTCTGAGTCCACTTCGTTTAAGAACATCATTTGAGAATCAGCAGTGGACTCAGAACATCCAATTTTCATAAGATAACTTTATAAGATACCCTGTTCTCCATACATCTATTCTTACTTTGGCCTTCAAGGTTTAAATTTCCAACTTTCTCTTTACCTGGCTGTTTTCAATGTTCCTACTATGCATTTAGTCAGAGGTACCCCCCTCCCATCCACTCACCCTGCCCCCACTCACCGTTAGCGTCCGTGCTGTGGTGCCCAGTGTCTTGATGGCTTTACCGGCCCAGGTCAGCGCCTCTCTGTGTCTGTATAGAGCCATGTAACACTGGATAAGACCTGAAGTAAAAACCATAGAGCCATGTAACACAGTATCAGGCCTGAAGTAAAAAAAATATTCATAAGGAGAAACATGTCCCAGCTAACATACCCCTAACTCCAAGATTGCTTGACAATGCCGTATATAACGAATGGCAATGTGTGCAGTGCAAAAAAATACCAGTAATGAAAACAGATAAAAAAGGGCCTTGTATCTGTGTGGGGCCTTATAAGGCCTCTTTACCTGCATAGGTCTCATATCTATGTGGGCCAGTCTAAGAGCCTCTAGGCTTTACTTGAGTAAGCCTTGTATCTATGTAAGGCCAGTCTAAGGGCCTCTTTAACTGTGTAGTCCTCATATCTATGTGGGGCCAGTCTAAGGGCCTCTTTAACTGTGTAGGCCTCATATCTATGTGAGGCCAGTCTAAGAGCCATTAGGCTTTACTTTTGTAAGCCTTGTATCTATGCAAGGTCAGTCTAAGGGCCTCTTTAACTGTGTAGTCCTCATATCTATGTGGGGCCAGTCTAAGGGCCTCTTTAACTGTGTAGGCCTTATATCTATGTGGGGCCAGTCTAAGAGCCATTAGGCTTTACTTGTGTAGGCCTTGTACCTGTGTGAGGCCAGTCTAGGGCCTCTTTACCTGTGTAGGCCTCATATCTGTGTGGGGCCAATCTAAGGGCCTCCTTCATGTGGGGCGTGGCATCGTCCACCTTCTTAAGCTCCAGGAGTGCTGTCCCCTTCAATAAAAAGGCCTCGATGTTGTATGGGTCAAGTGTGTTTGCCTGCTCATGTAATAAACAATTTACTTAATATCAGTTCCCTATGAAAATAAAATAGATCAACCAGTGAACATTTTTGAACATTTTTGTATTCAGATAGCATGAAAAATGAAAACACACTGCTTTTTTGACTCTTCCTTTATCCTTGTACTGTAACCTGATTTGCCACCTTGAAACCTTTCCACTGATACTCTCAATATAATGGATGATCACCTATCTAAGCAGCCAATGGCATTCTTCAACAATTTTTTTATGCGTTTGATTTTAATCGGCTGATTTCAGTTCCTTAACGTTAACACAGTTTCTATTTATTTATCAATTCTGCTATATGATTGAAAGTTTATCAAGAACTTTGTCTTTAAGCCTAAATTTGTAATTAATCTGGTCAAGATAAATAGAAATTCTATTTGTTTGTTCACTTTGTTGAGTCAATATTTGTGAAATATTTTATACATGTCATATTCTGGATGATAAATTCTAGGTACAGTGGACCTACAAGCCGGAGTACTACATTCTGTGTACAGTATGTTCATTATGTCTAGATTGTTGCTAGAGATACAAAGCACCAGTAATTTGTAGTGATTCATTTGTATTTTCTTTTATTTGAATTTACATGTATGTTCGACTGTCATCTTCAGGTCACATATTTCTTTGTTATGAGAAATAATGTACTAAATAAGAAAATACATGTAAATAGTACAGAGAGAACTCATGTGATGAGTTAGGCTTCACACAATTTGTGATAAAAAGTAACCTGTCTCAAAAGGTGGTGCAGTTAGTGACCTTTGAAATAGCTCTTACCGTACAGATATAGTTTTTAAGACACTACACATACATATTTAGATGTGCCTCTTAAACATGATGGAGTTTTAAAGTGTTTCCTTATAGAACTTATTTTAGATGAACTTGAGACAAGAAGGAAACAAATACACAGAGGAAATGTCAAGTGTTTCTTAGAACTATATTATCCAGGAAATACTGAAGGACCTTCAACAAAATTTCCAGAAAAGTGGCCACTTATGACAGGTGACCATTCTTTCCTGTTCTCCCTCTAAAACCCCAATAAGTCAATCCATATACAATCAAAATGTATCCATATTTAAATTTAATACACTTGACAGATAAAAGGGATGTGAAAGTCACAACATTACATGGTGGGTGAGGATTTGTATGACCATTGACCGCATTATGAAGGGTTTTCAGTACAAAGTACAAATGCATAAGAAAAATCTACAGGACAATGAAAGTGAAGGTTGATTTTGGGTGGCAACTATTGCAGTATTGACTGGAATGGCAATAATTTCTCATTTGGCCTTTAAATGCAAACTATAATTTCATCTAGTTTTAACAGTTTGATTCTCTAGAATAAATCTCACTTACAAGGAACTCAAGAATAAAACAGATCTCAAGTATAACTAAATAGGATTGGTTCATATATTAAACAGAAAGAGACAAAAAATGCATTACAATGATTATCATTATCTTAACATAGTTAATATTGCAACATTGAGATTTGATAAATATAAAGATTTTGCATGTAATGTCTATCTTGGCTACGTGGAGAATGAAAATCTTACCTTTTGAGCGAAGTAGATGGTCTTGGAGACCTTTCTGGTTGCTAGGCAGTAGTATCCAAGGGAGATCCAGGGTTCTGCGGACTGCTCGGTGATCTTCAGTAACTGCTGAGACAGTCTGTGGACACAACAGTTAAGTCAGTGAATCATCGCTTAATGTCAACCAAATCATCAGTTCCTTATCTTATACAACTGATTTACATTCAACAACTTTAATTTATTAATCCACATGGCTGAATAAGAAAAGAGTTTCAGATATGTGCACTAATATTGACAGCTTTCCCGTTGGCAATGAAATCACAAACAGAAACATCATAACAACAACATAAAGAACCAACAACATAAAGAAAGCTGATGTTTTGTGAGGAATAACTCAATAACAGCTCAAAAGTTCTTACACTTACATCATCAGATTCTTAACTTTAATGAGACACTTAAGAAGAATCTTGACCTCTGTGTTTTTGACCTGGGGGATCATTTCATGAAGGATATTCTTGATCTTTGTGTATTTGACCTCATAAGAGATCACTTACCTCAGGGTATCCTTGGCCTTTGTGTATTTGACCTTTGTGAGGGATCACTTATTTTAGGAGATCCTTGATCTTTGTGTTTTTGACCTTGTGAGGAATAACTTAATTCAGGAGACCTTTGATCTTTGTGTATTTGACCTCATTAGAGATCACTTACTTCAATGTATCCTTGGGCCTTTGTGTTTTTTACCTTTGTGAGAAATCACTTATTTTAGGAGATCATTGGTCCTTGTGTTTTTGACCCTGTGAGGGATTGCTTACTTTAGAAGATCCTTGACCTTTCTGTCCTTTGCCAGCAGGTAGGAATACAAGTCCATGTTGGTCATCTGCATCGGGTCAAGGGCATGGATCTACAAGTAAAAAAAGAACTTATAGCACACTACCACAGTCATACATTGTGGGAAAATACAAACAGAAGATGTAGCACTGCCAAACACTGTGGAATATTGGCAGATTCATAGTTAAGTAAATATCTTTGATTTAAGATATTAAAAATAATATATGACAGCCATCAGTTATGATAAGAAACTACTGTATACAGGGAAATATTCGCCCCCATTTTATTTTCGCCTTCGTTGTCAGGGGGCAAATTTAAGACTGGGCGAATTCTAATGTCTCAAATTGTTTCTCTTTAAACACAACTACATGTATGTCTGGGTAAATTTATGATGAGCGAAAATAACACGAGGCGAAAATAACCCCGTATACAGTATTTGTTTTGAAAAGCAGATTGAGTGGATTAAAATCATATCCTATGAAAAAGCAAAGATAATTCTTGTTTTACTTATAAATTTTTTTTTGGAAGCATTGGATGTGCACACATATGTCATGTCAACAGTCATATGAAATTCATTGTGATGGATCAAATCACATTTTTGATCCAGCAATATGACTAATGAAAAGCATCCAATGGATATGGAAGAAATCATTTGAAACAACTGTATATAATAATTATTTATTTAACTTTTTTAATATATAGTTTCTTTCAATTCTTTCATCTTTATATACTTGAACAGTTTAACTGGGATGATGGCTATAGGTGTCAGAGATAACAAAGTTGACCTCAGACAGCCATTAACCAAATTTGCTTATCCAAACTGTGACAACATCAATAGTCTCCTTGTCCATTAGTTTGACAAGGGCATCAATTTTAATGTCAAGAGGTCATCCACTTTTTATGCAAACCTGTGTACAACATTTTGATAATATTCAAACTTTCTAAATCTCACACCATAAAGGGTTTTAAGGAAATAGGTCAGACAGGGCATTCTCTACCTGTCAGTGATAGACAGAACAGCAGACAGACAGAGTGGTGGGTAATTTAGGAAACACAGGATCAAATAAACCAATAGACAGGGCATTCTCTACCAGCCAGTAACATACAGACCAACAGACTGTGTTATTTAGGGAACACAGATCAAATAAACCGATTAATATACAGACAGATGTCAAACAGATGGGAGTCTCACCCTTTGGAACAGGGCCAGGGCCTGTGTGTACTGGCCGTCACAGAACTTGGCCTCTGCCAGACTGTTGAGGAGCTGGGTGTTGTCACGGAGATAGGACTGGTTGTCAAGTGAGGAAAGAGTCGCTATAGAGGACATGTAATCTCTCTGTGACAGCTGGGCCTGACCTTTTATCCACAGAGACAACCTAAATAAAAAAAAAATCATTTAAGGTAACAAAGTCATTCAACAAAAAGGTGACAAAAATCTTAATTTTTAAATTTCTTGAAAATGCAATTAGATAAATGACAACTATTGAGTAATTTTAGGGTTTTAAAGATTCATATGGTTGCTATGAAAGTAAAAATGATATATATATAATTATATCATTATAAAAGTAACTTTCACGTCTCGTTTGATCTGATGATCCATGCCTGGCAATGGCGACTCTTCGAACAAGTTACTATTATGATGATAAATTTATTGTATACCCTTCCAATAAAAGGTAAAGATAACAAAACTAGTGTGTTTAATTATTTCTACATTGCTTACCTTTTGATCTAAACCATTGTTTAAAAAACTCTTTTAATTAACACATGCTAAAATACAAAAGTTATTTATTGTGTACTACGTCATCGTTTTAGAGAGTGGTGATTTGGATTTGGGAAACTATAGTGTGGTGATCCAGAAAATCAGATCACACTCTGTAAAATAACAGTATCAAGAAAGGAAAGTTGATGGGTATGTAATAGTCTTTATAACATAGTTATTCAATCCAATGATGTGAGGAGTTTTCTGTAGATTCAGTCAAATTATCAAAAATATAGTACTCTTAACATTGTTGAGTCAACAAGTATGATCTATTATAGATATATTAAAAGCAGTACACGTCAATCATGACCTGTTATATATAGGACCAGTACTGACCAGTCTGAGGCATTGGGGGACCTATTACATATAGGACCGGTACTGAACAGTCTGAGGTGTTGGGGGACCTATTACATATAGGACCGGTACTGACCAGTCTGAGGTGTTGGGGGCTCCATTCATCACCAGGGCTGCTACGTCTGGTCCCTTCACCCCCAAGGACATCAGGCCTGTCATTGCCTCCAAAGCCAGGGGACACTCTCTGTAATATCAACAGCATGACCTTCTATAGATTTCTCTATTTACAAGAGTACTTTATTGAGTGATTCTGCTGTTTTGTATTAATTCAGTATAATATAAAATTGCTATCAATGAACATTTGTTATAATCTCATACAGATGTCTAAAAACTAAAAACAAGGTTTTTAAATCTGTGAGGAGTGTGTTTGCTATTTTACGTGGATATTAATTCCTCAGATTTGATTAGGAATCTATGGTAAACACAGAGTATGTAACTTGAACTCTGTAAAGTAGTAAACAAAGCTTCAGTGGCTGATCTTCTTGGACACCTCCCCCTCATGAATTGATCTACTGCTGTGTTTGCAACAAACTTATTTCTGCTGAAAGATAGATGAGTTGTCTTAGCTAACTCAAATGCAGAGTTAGAGAGTTAGACACCAATTTACAGACACTTACCTGAGAACCTCTTTGTAGCTGGTGATGGCCGAGCGGTCCATACCCACTCTGATGTATAGTTTGGCTAAGGCGAGGTTGATTTTGGGGGTCCTCTGTTTGGAGCTTATTCCTTGCAACTGAAGAAGAAAAATATCTAGAAATACCATCTGTTTTGAACATGAGTGCTTTATGATGTGCAGTCAATATAAATATTAAAACAAAATTCATCTGATTCAATAGTTAAAGCAACTACAGTGACACTATATTTTTTGTAAAGAAAATGAGTGAAAAATGTATTTAGGGATTTTTGTAAAAGAGAAAAGTAATACCGTAAAGTATCGTGTATAATATGCACTCGTGTATAATACGCACCCCCCAAAGTTGACCAAAAAAAGGCGAAAAAACAGCAGGTCCTATGTATAACACGCACCCAAAAAATGGCGAAATCAACGGCCGCCATTTCCCCCAAAACTATCGATGTTTCGTGATAATATTAAAATCCATACGCAATTTCTGTAATTTTGTGATCGGAACACAGCTCAGACGATGAAAATCGACGGCCGCCATTTTTCCAAATAACTATCGATGTTTAATGATAATTTTATAACCCAAGTGCAATTACTGTAATTCGTGGTCGGCACATGGCCCAAGCGATATCAGAGTCAAAGTTCTTACAATTTTACTATAAAAAATGGTATGATTTACAAAAGTGGTATCAAGAGTTTCTTATAGTTACACAACATCGGAGAAGTTGAAGATCAATCATCATATGTAGAGAAGAACGGCAACCGAGCTTTGTGCTTAAAAGTAATAATGTTTGCATATATAAACCAAAACAACATCAAGAGAAATGATTTAATTGATTAATTATAGTTAAACTGTTTGATTGTTGTTCAATAAACATTGTGAAGAAACGTATGTATGTCGTATATCGTCATTATCAAGTCGTACAAATGATCGATGTATTTTTAGCAGTGTCTATGTAAAGCAATAACGTTTAACTGCATAACTGGAAATAAAGTAATCAAATTAAATAAAATAATAATTATTGCTAATCTTAATGGACTTGAAAACACCCTGTGAAGTCCGACACGAGACAGGTGCATGCTTCTGACACCGGAAATTGTTAAACAAACATTGACCACGCGCCGAGTCAACAGGTGGCTGCTTACGTAATGGCGAATACACTGGCGATTTTAAAACTTGTTTGATGCAAGGAATAGTGTTGATAAAGGATAAATATTTCAATACATGGAAATAAAACTAAGAATAAGGTATTTCTGACGCAGTAAATATAGTATACACTCAAACTTGCATACCACGCTATATCGGCAGTATACACTCATACAACTTGCATAACACGCTATATCGGCAGTCACTACTCCCGTGGTATCAAAAATCACGGCTTGAAAAAATGGGGTAAAATTTTGGTCCTATGTACAACACGCACCCCCCACTTTTGATCAAATTTTGGCTGAAAAAAAGTGCGTGTTATACACGCGACTTTACGGTAATTGGGCAATAGCTGTGAATTAATGTACAGCTATCATTCACAACACAATGCCCCTGCCAGGGTTCATGTACACTCCATGTTCGTACCATCACCATGGCCTCTCTACATTGTTTGGTCGCCATTAGACACTCGTATATCTTGTACTTCACCTCCACCTCGTCAGTAAGTTCCTGAAAAGTAAGTTATCTTTATAAACACCATGGAGAGTTTTGCTCCTGTTTATCTTGAAAACATTTCAACATTTAAGCTCAAAGTTAAGGCATTAAAAAATTCCTTTGCTGAAGACATAAACAGAAGATTTGACTTGAGAGTTAAACGTGGATGGAAACAAAGGATTTGCAAATACATGTACATA
>WFKH01010931.1:69737134-69748618 GCA_016163765.1 Magallana hongkongensis
ATATATATACACATCTATAACTTCAAGCGGATTCGAACTCATGATCTTCGATACACAAGTCTGACACTTTAACCACTGAGCTATAATGATATTTAACCATATCATCTGATACAAACAGTTTAACCAACATTTAAATCGCCATCTCGTGACGTAGTATCTAAAAAAATTTAAGTCTTGATATAGTGAGATACCTTAAACTAATTGGGAAAAAAGATTCCCTGTTAAACAGGAAAGAGCACAAAGAATGATAACCTTTCATCAAAACTGGTATTCTAAAACCTATTTTGCAATTGTATATTACAGAAAATTTAGATAATTGCACAACAGATAGAAATCTAGTACTTAGTATTTCTGAGCTTCAGAAAGTGTCTTATCATTGTATCTTTCAACGGTTAGTCATAGTAATTGTGGTCGGGACAAATTAACGCATACAAGGTTAATTTCATTGAAATATATATTTAATTCTTTACTACTTGCTGGTAATATAAGTTATAGTTTACTATTAAATAATTTGATTAAACTAAAAACCTAAGAAGATATGTCGTTGAGCAGTATCATCATGTTCACAAATGAACTTTAGACACTTCTTATAAAATTTCATGGACGTAAAATAAATCAAGTGATATAGTACACCTAAAAACAAGTGAGTTATAAATACCGATTGTCGTTGTACAGCCAGACATTTGATGGCACTCCGAGGCGCCACACTCACAGGGAGACTTACACAGCCGTCCATAATATCCAGAGGGACAGGCAGATTTACAATTCCAGCCAATGCTTCCGTAGGGACACTCTGTGAGGCAGAAAACAAAATTAAATGATGCACAATGTAAACATATTAAAGAATGCTTAATTTCAACCAATTCTAGAATGTGAACAAATTACCACAACATCTCATTACAGTGATTAACGACTGAATATTTTGCAAGTCGTTTGTTTGCTGTAAAGTGATGTAGAGGTAAATAACATATTGGTCTTACTTGTTTATCACAAAAAGGGAATATCTGTTAAACTTTACTTTACAGCACTACATAAAATAAAATAACTACTCTCTCTTTTTAAGATCCACATTCCTGAAAAACACCAGTTAAGTTCAGGAATAGTCAGACTATAGTACTATTTAAATGTTATAAATGTGAAAAAAATTATATAGCAAACTAAAGTAATTAACAATGTTTTTGTGTTTATTTTCAAATGGTATGCAAATTCTTTAATCATGTACAGCTAAGCGGTTGCAATCCATAGAATATCATTCACTTTTTTATCATATAATCTAAAGTTTTAACGTTAATATGCTTATTGCCAATGCATCTATTACATATGGTTACTTTCGATTTAAGTGAACTTATCACATTGGTGAGCTATAAAAAAACATTATTATTAACTCACCTATACAGGTGTTATTATCTTTATTCAGGTACTGGTTGTAGCAGCACTGATATGCAGGTAATCTTCATAATAAAATGGACACGGATAAAAAGGTAATTTGTATGTAATATGTTAACTTAGATTTGGGAAATAATTGATATTTTGAATTGTAAAACATTTCAGAAATTATGAATTTTTAAACTTCTTTGCTAGCCGATGTCTTACCTTGTGCACTTCAAGTGTTCTTTAGATTCACATATAATGGAAAGTGAAGTGACGTAGTACAAAATGTTTTTCATTCTAAAAACAACAGTTTTGTATTTTTTTTAACATTGAAACATTGCTTTGTTTAAAAAAAATAAACATAATTTAAAAACACATTTTGTAAATTAAATACCTTGTAAATACAGGGCAGGTATATGTCAGTATTTCCTTTGTTGATCGACTAGACTCAGTGAATGAAACTGAAGCATAACAAACACTATGCTGATCAGGAAGGAAATGAAAGCTCTCAGGACTTGGAAAATACGGTTTTGGTTTTGACATTTCAAGATATTCTCAAGTAGTTATCTCATAACCGAATCAAATTAAATCGAATTTCAACTAAAAAGATTGTAAACATACCAGTCTGATCCCCTTCTCTTTACATCTGTGTAAGGATAAGGGGAGGGATAGGGGTTAACTAGACTGTAAACTACGAATGCGAAATTTAATACAGCAATTTTATCGTTTTTGTTTTATTTTTATTTAAACGTTTAAATAAGGTTTTGTGTCCGTGTATTTCATAGTTCTGAATATATCAATCTGATGTTTTTGGAATGTAAACTACAATAACAAGATCATGTTTTATTCGGATTTTTTTGAAGTAGAATAAATTTTGATAGGAACACTCTTTTGACTTCTTAAGTCAACTATTATTTATTTTCAATTGTAAAGTGACTATAGCTGTCACATTTGCATGCTACTGAGAATCGATTTAACATTTGAATAAAAATATCTTTATTTTTTGATTTACAAAGAAATCGTAATCATAACGCTTACGTGGTTTCAATGACATTTTATATATAATTGCCGCGTTTTGAAGAAGTAAGTCGTTGCAGGTATTATTGCAGTGATTATGTATTATACTATGGCGAGATATATTTGACTCAAATAAATGTAACAGCTGTGGTACTTGAGATATCATCTATCGTTTTGAATTATGCCTATATACAATTTTCACTTAAGGAGAGAGTTTAGGCCATACTTATATGGATTGTTTATATAAAGGATAAAGATTTTCAGATGATGTTCTATAAAAAGCCTCTCGTTTATATAAACATCAAGTGCTATTGTTTATTTTCTGCAATCAATCTCAACGAAAGCAACAGTAATTTCTACGAATTTATATTGTTTTGTTGTCTTGGCAGTAAACTAATACTCATTTAATACACAATTGCTCAAAACAATTTGATTTATTGAAATTGGACGTGTATACAATCTAAACACTAGATTAAGTGATGATAATGTCTAAATTTCAGATCTTTACTTTAAAAGAAACACAAGCCTAAATGAAGTCGCAACTCAAATCTATCCCTCAAAGGTCGTGCCTATGCTGAAAACAATAAATCATGGTCTAGCTTGTTCCGATCTCCGCTTTGACTGATACATAGATAAGTCTCTTGTAATCATACCGGGACACAACATCGGATCACTTAATGGCTATACAGATCAATAGTCATGGCATCGTCCTCTCTGGCAAAGGAATAGAACCACACGTTGGACAAACATAAAACTAAGACGTTTAAAAGAGTATTTTAAAATGCAGATCTTCTCTCCTGCTAAGCTTTTCAGATTAGATAATTCCAAACAATTTATGAACACTCTAACAATCTTTGCAAAGACCGACTTCTCTTTTCATTGTCAAACTTTGTAAAATAGAGAATGTCTACTTGAATTATAAAAAAAATTGCTTCATTACATTTTTTCTACATCTAGTACCAGCTGGACAAAAACCAACTATATTTTTATTCCGAATATCAGACTTACAGATTGTAACACCTGACCATCGATTAAATGATTTGGCTCTAAACCAGGTTGGAAATTCCGGTTACAATAAAATCCCCACTTTTATTCAGGGGACCGATCAAATGGAGCTTGATTCAGACCTTTCCTGCATCAACGTGGATTTTCTAACGTCTAGACTTTATACCTAGTTAACTATCTCAAGCAACTTTTTTTTTGCACGGAAAGACTACAGATTATACAAAGGCTTCATTTCTAAACAACTCTCAAACAGTGCAAGAATACTATTCTACAATGAAAAACCATATTTTTGAAAGAAGTCAATCGATTTTGGAAAACCTGAAATACACAGTCATGTACTTTCTTGGTGTAACGGATCTATTAATATTGTATTCTTAATTGAACAGAATTGAAAAAAAAAACCCGCCCCATTAATCGAATTCTATAATTATCTATAAAATTGCCAAAAAGCAGAGTTCTAATATATAATTTGCATAATTTTCTGATCCTAAGAGCGATTTTAAAAGCTTTGATATGATCCTGAATCTATTTTTTTGCATAAAAATAAAAGAGAATTATAAAAGAATATTCAAGTGTTTTACAAGTTACATAATGTTTGACCAGCTGAAATAAACTTAATAAGCACATGTATAAAAATGACGGGGTTGCCACTGTAAAACATTTGAATGGCTAAACATCCGTCCCTCGACGTAAAAATTATGTTCTACGCATTATCAGTGAGGTATTAGCATTTTGTTTTATAATGTAGGGTTGCAAAGTATTTTCAAACACAATAGCCGAATCTATGATGCAAACAAATTAAGTTGTCCGCTTGGGTTTGCGTAAAACGATAGTAACAAAACTCTGATGTAGTTTACACTAATTTTAGTTAATTGACGAAGTTTCAATAAAAGAATATTGTGGAATCATCATTGTTCGTGGGGTCCACTGTTCGTGGCTTTCGTGGGTAACCCTCGCCCACGAATTTAAATCCCGAACGTTTATAAAACAATTTGTTTAATACTTTTTTTTTACAAAATACAACTTGCTACCGACGAAATTACGTCCCCACGAACCATGAAATTTTCGGCTACCGACGAACATTGACCCCGCGAATAGAAATGATTCCAAAGTATACTATCTGGGTTTTTTTTTCAAGAGCTATCTAAAAATACAAATTATAATATGTGATGATTAGTAATATCATTTTTTACCTTATATGTAAAAAATACTTAATTTCATCATGTGGTTTTAGTATGTGTCATCTCAACATATCAATTTTCCATATATATAATATGTAAGCATTTTCAAGAGAAACACCTTATTAATTTTGCCAAACTTTGAGCTTTGTTGCTACAAGTAATTTACCCAATACAATTACCTGAATCAAAACTATTCCAATGAGTCAAGTTCATTTGCAATGAAATAGAACAAAAGAATGCGTTAAAGGTCGTTTATTCAATGAACCAAATTTGTATTGTTTAAATTGAAAACAATAAATTAAACAAAAAAAAAAAATCATTGAATAAATGACAAATTAATTCGCAAAGGTGGAGTTGAAAACCGCCACATCTGAAAGACCTTGGTCTTGAGGGACCCCACCCGAGGACTCATTGGAAGAAATGGAAAAAATGTTCCTATACTTTAAATTGTTAATAACAAATAAATTATATAAAATTAAAATCTTCATAAGATGGATCACTACACCATGAAATAGTTTCTCAAATTAGCAGAAATTTATTTGATAATGATAGATAGCATGTTGGATAAGAAGTCCATGTATAAGTAAATGAGTCAAATATGTGAGGAAAAAAAATTTAAATAAATTATTACATGTATATGCATCTAGATGAAATATGAACAAAACCTCCAGGCGGATTATGATCTGCGGTTCACAAGTGGGATACTTTAACCAATGAGTTATGATGATATACAACCAAATGATCGATGCAAAAAGTTTATCATTAAAATCGCCATCTTGTGACGTAGTGTCTAAGAAAGTATGTCTTGATATAGTGAGGTACCATAAAATATTCAAATAAAACAATAACGAGTAATAATCGTAAAGTTTCTGACATGACCCTATAAATATTATGGCAGAGCAAGCCTCGTTGACCTCTACCAAAACCTATGTATAGTACTAATAATGTTTTGCTTATAAAACAAAAAATAAATAAATAGATAAGAGCATCCCTTGTTGACCACTATTAAAGAAAATGAACATGCATACACTTCAATAAATTTTTTGACAGAGCAAACCTTGTTACTCTTATCGAATTATACGTCGAACAATTAGCCGATAAATATGAGTACCTCTCTAGAACTTAACATAGCAAGACTTTTTGTATATAATTTTTAGTGACATCTTAAATATAAGATGTATGGTTCTCTGGCACTAAGACGGATTTTCAAAGTTTTTGATATGATCCTAAATTTCATTCTTTGTATATAAATTAAAATAAAAATGAATTTTAAATAATAGAATATCTAAGTGTTTTGCAATGTACATCATGTTTGACCAGCTGACATGTAGTTAAATATACATATGTATATATAAAATGTGGGGTTGTCAGTGTAAAACATTTGATTAGCTGGACCACTGTCCCTCGAACGCAAAAATAATGTTCTACGCTTTAGCAATGAGGTATTGGTATATCTTTTATTATGCAAGATTTAAATATTTTCCTAGTAATAGCCGAATAATGCAAGCAAATTAATTATCCGATATTATGAACGATCATTTTTATATTAAGAAAACAATAGACATGAACAAGAAAGATGCACATTGTATGCAATTAACAGAACCAAATTCATTTGGAATATGCATTCATGTTTATATATTTTGAAATTCGATTAATTTCGATATGACTGTATATTTTGTATTAGAAAAAAAATTATTATCTACCTTTTAACACTCTGCTGTGGATCTATACAAGTTAAGTACATGTACCATTACGCTCACATGTCCTATTAAAATTGAAATAATATGGAGTTAGAGTCTGCCTGAATTATTTGGATACATTATTTTATGTTTTAAGGATCTTAACATTTTAAGACTCTGAATTATCTAGTTTAACTAATTTTATGTGTTAAATTTGTTGACATTTTGGATGAGCTCTTGGACGACTACATTGTATGTACCTTCCGACTTTTGCTTAAAGTCTTCACTAAGATGAAGGATGACAAAGATTTACAAAGTTTGACTTTATGTTATGAAAGTGTAAATATATGAACATGAACATTGTTTACGGGGTAATGATTAAATTCTATTAGCGTACACACCGATTTAGAACAGAATCTCAATTATCCATAAGTTTTAATGGCATTATTCCATAGTCACTTCCCTACAAATATTGACTAAGTACCACATGATATGTCGTTAATGCTTAGTAGTGTAAAGTATCCTTTTCTGTTCACAGTAGAAAAATTGAATGTTCAGCAATGTTCTTGTTTTCAATTCTGATGCTTAGTTAAATAGTCAACAACTCATTTACGAACTTATATTAAAGGATATACAATAAGGAATAACTTTTCTCATTTATTTGTGTTAATTGTATTTATTGAAGGCCTCATACAAAAAATCTTTTACACTATCACGGAAATGTCACTTCAAAGCAAACGTTTTAAAATTTTAACCGTCTTTATAAGTACTCAATTATCTTGTGTTCATTACATCAGCATGTAGAGTGTTTTGATAATTTTTGCTTTCCGTAACAAATTATGCATTTTGATTAGAACTCTGGTATTTTAGCAATACTGTAAGATCTTGCGTTTGTCTGACCATTGTATTCCCTTCCACTTGTGTTTTCTCTGTTTCCAGGGATATTGATGTCTATTTGGTTTACAAAATTCTCTCTACTTTACTTAAATCGTTTACAGACAAGTGTTTATTTTCAGAAATATTGATGTTCGGTAAATTTGCAATGCTGTATGGTCTGTTGTCACTCTGTGGGCCAATCTGTCCGTCAGCGTCTACAATATGGTGCTTGTTTTTTTCCGAAATATCTAGTTCGACTTCCATTTCGAATTCTAATTGTTGAAGCTGTATCCCGTCAATAGACGATGAGGTTTGTTTTCACTTTTACCCATTTCGTTGCAATCTGTCATCATGAATTTGGGAAGCGTCCGCTTCTGACATTTTAAACCATCCTTTGGTCGGACGTCCTTCCCAAATGATGGCTTGTTCAAAACGGAAACGTATTCCTCATCATTGGAGTGTGGTAAACTAAGGTTTCTATCGGACAACTTGTCTGAAGATTTAACTTTCAGGTTAACGCGATCGTATTCATTTTTATTCATAGACATTTTGTAAATGTTCTGATGTTCTGACGTGTTATGATGTTTGTCAGAGTTACACTTATGCATAGTACAGGGCACTGTGTTTATACAGGCTCCCCCTGTAGTGGTTCCCCCAATGAACTGAGAGTATCTGATCTCAGAGTATGGACTGTCGTCTTCTTCCTGTCCACATACCGGTAATGCGTTAACATTAGAGAGTTCAATGTCTCTGTACACCTGGATAAGTTCTTGTTGACGATCTTAAAAATATAGATACCACTAGCAAATGTAGTACAATGACATTGATAATCATTTACATGTACTTATATTATTTTATGGTGTAATTAAGGCCCTAAATGTTATTATTTTTTAATTCAACAGCTGTCATTCATAGAACTTCTCCAAATAAAATAAATCCATGCTGTTTTGAGAGTGGTTTAAAAAAAACAAAATTATCATGCTTAAACACACCTTGATTGACACAAGGAAGTAAAACCTGTTTTATCCTTGAAAAATTGGGAGAGGCTCTGAACTTCCAATTCTTTTTCCCGAGGACAAACACAGAATGCAACGGTTTTGTCAAGAGAAACACAAATTATAAAATGAATTTATCATTAAACCCTAAAATGTTTTGAGGTATAGCAGCAGTTCAGACTTACCAGGAATGGATGAAGAGAACACACCCAATGATACAGAGAGAGGAAAATGAGACAAGTAGAGAAAACACAAGGGTTGACATTGGAGAGGCGTGCTCATCCCCGTAGTGAATGTGTGGATCCGCTCCATTCGGCTTGATGTCTTGGTAGGTGGACACTTCACCAGTTGTATAGGCGATTGTTAATGACTGAAGTAAATCGACTTGAGTTGTAACATGTGTATTTGAACTTGAGAGGTTGTCTGAAAGTCAATTAGATTTATATAGTTATAAGAACATATATGTAAAAAAGATAAACAACGGAATATATTATTGCATTACTGTTAAACTCATGACAACCCCCCCCCCCTCACCACACACCAAAAAAAAAAACAAAAAACAAAAAAAAACAAAAAAAAAAAAAAACAACAACACAACCCCCCCCAAAAAAACCACGAATTATTTTGATCAACTAACGTGTCACATGGAAACCGTTACAAATTTTTGAAATCGGTTTTTGCGGGGTATTTTTATAAGCCGAAATGGGAAACTACTAAATTTTTACATCTTTATCAATGTCCATGCAATATATATTTTAATATGAAAATTGACATCCGTTGCTATGGTAACAAGGAAATAATAAATAGGGAAAATTGACAAATTGAACATGATTATGCATTAATTCCTGATTTTAGAAACGTTTAACAATTGTTTCAGATTGAACTTGTAAAGATATATTTAAATGTTTATCATATACCACAAAAAGCTCTGTTATACAATAGAGAAGTGTTGTTGCTATGGAAAATTAAGTTGCATAGAAATCACACAGAAATTCTTACTTTTTGAAAAGTCCATAGCAACGGCAGCAATTTTAAGAAAATATCAGATTTCTTTCAAGTTTCATTAAAGTTTTTGGACATACTTGATTGTTTCACACCAATTAATATGTTCTCAAATAAGCATAAAATGCCATTTCCACATCTTTACCCCCTGTTACCATGGCAACGGTAACAAATAGCAACAAATAAATGGTGTTATGTTTTTTAATCATCAAATTATATCAAACTGAAAAGTATGAAGAAAACCAGTGACTATGCGTGGGCAACAAATTTTGATTCTTACATAGAATTGATCTTAAATCAAATAAAACAGATGTACCCTTGCCAAACAAAATAAACCACTATGAGATATTGTTGCTTTTTATGTTAAAATTGTTTTTTTCTGAATTTCGAATTGTCGATCACATTAAGACATTTCCAGTCTACACACTCACAAGTAGACTTGCACAGCCGTCCGTAAAACCCAGAGGGACAGGATAGTTTACAATTCCAGCCAAAGCTTCCGTAGGGACATTCTGTGAAAAACAAAGTTAAACGATTCACCATATAAATAAGTTTAAGAAATTGAGTAATTAACCATAGTATTTCATTATAGTAAATAATACCTAATAACAAATGCGATTAGACTTGTGTGACAAAACCAAATGTTTAAAGTGACAGATACTAATTACAGTGTACAAATCGATTTTTCAAAACTTGTTTTTTATCATAATAAAGAAAATATCTTTTAGATTCACTTGACATCATTACTTTACAGCATTACAGGGAAAAAAAAACCCATTACTATTCATATGGTACCTTAAAACCACCAGTTAATTTTTAAGAGGCTGTCCAAGCAAAATTCAGGCAGAGCTTTGCACATGCTATGTCTTGGATTTCAATAAATTTTAGTGTATCGCTTCATTTTAACATGATTGTAATATATGTAAAAGAAAAAGTTCATACTATGCCTAACTAGGCAGAAAAATGTCTATATTTGAATTTGGAATATGTTAAGTGCAAAAAGGTCACAGAAGTTGTGAAAATGTTGTCAAGTTTGATAAGTTGTAAAACTACTTAATTCTATAAAAACTTTTTAAAAATTATATTATATAGTTTAAACACACTAAATAATTTAATTTCGACTGCTTTTAAAGTATAAATATATTTCAGACAAAAATATATGCTTTGGCAAAGTTGGGGCATATTTTTGAAAAACAAATTCTGGTATTTTAATGTAAATTTGAAATTTCAATAAAATCCAATACATTTTCATGAGAGGACAAAATGAGGCAGCATTATAAAGCTGAGTAATGAAATTTTGAGAGACAAAAATAAATTCAGTGGGAACAGCATCGGTCTAGTAGAAGCAGTTGCAAAAAGTTACCTATTTTTTAACATTGAAAATCAAGTTTTTCCTTGCATAACATGTATAAAGACAGTGAGTGACAACGTTCATGTCACGAATATGGACTACATTTTAATACATGCTCATATTTTTATAAAAGGAAATGCTTTATGATGAAAGAGATATTGATCACTCATCAAAAACCAACATTTTTCATAATTTTAAGTGCAAGAAGGTCATTTTGAAAAAAAAATGTTGAAAACTGAGTTTAATTCTGCTAAAACTATTCACAACTGAAGAAAATTAGTTGAACATTTCACTATTTGGGTGGTATAGTATACATTCAAATTATTTTAAGGGTTTTCACTATTTTGTGAAGTACATAAATTTGAGAAAAATGATTCATAATGTGTTAATCACTGATTCAGGAATAATAATCAATGCAGGGTAAAACTGAATGTATTTATCAAATTCAATTTATTTGTGTGTTTTCAATAAGTATTACCAAAACTTTTCTTCTTAAACTGATAATAAACTTGGTGGGATATTAATATTGAATCTGTATTAAATAAAGAAGATAATTATTAAAGAGATCCAAATTATTATTGGTACTAGTGAATTTGAAGTTTTTTAAATTATTTTGAAAACAAATCATTATATCGATTCCATAATGTACAAATATGGATAAATATATCAAATCATTTCTTCTCAGTAGTTGTTTGAATTCATTATTTCCTCTTTTTTAGTGCCATTAGTAACTAATAAATGTTTAATCCAAAATTTCAAAATGAATGCATACAACTGTTTTGGAATTAGCATACTATGTAAGAACTAAGAAATGTGACCTCTATTTTCAATCAGGTAGCTTTTTGAAATTCAAGACAGGTGTTTAACTTTTGGGTAAAAATAACAAAAACAGACTGGTATTTATACAATATTAGTCTGACTAAGTCACACACCTAATCCCTATATATAGCCACAATGAATCTAGCAGAAAAGTCAGACATCTTCAAAACACCCCCCCCCCCCCCCCC
>WFKH01010931.1:69749018-69769389 GCA_016163765.1 Magallana hongkongensis
CCCCCGTTTTTGAATCCCCCATACTTATCAAATTTTTTTATCCATGTATGATGAGCAGTTAAAATGTACATGGGAAAGTCTGCTTTGAAACAACCCTCTTTAAACTCTATTCCCAAATCCAATCCATGGTCACATGAAAATCAGTGTGCTTTTTTTTATCATGTATTTTCCTCTATTTAAACATGTATTTTTTAAATACCCAGATGACTGTCAAGCGTGTTAAATTTATTTAAATAAATAAGCAGTGCACAAGAATGAAAAAAACATTTCATTTATCAATGCTATGTTTATACAAAATACTTGGACAGTGTTATTTTGTATTATTGCTAAGCGATATCAGTATTTGCATATTAACAGTACATATTAATAACAGTAGATGCTGTTGTACTAATTAATATATTAAATCATATTTACCACAGATTTTGAGATCTCTTTACATACAAATTAAATAGGCTAGTATAAACTACTTTTATAGTATGACAAACAAAGTTAAATTAGTTATGTTAGAAAATGTGCAGTAGCAATTTGGAATAAATAAACAGATAATAAACTCATCCAAGATAACAAATTTATTGAACATTAAAATGCTAAATAAAACATGTATACAGTGCATGATGCATGAAGTCAAGTTCACTTTCTCTCTCTCTCTCTTTCTCTCTCTCTCTCTCTCTCTCTCTCTCTCTCTCTGGTCATTCTGGCAAACTTCAAAGCATCTTATGCAAGTCTTATTTGCATCCTTTATTCATTGAAGATGCATGTACAGATGAGTAAATTGTGAAGAAGATATTCCAAGTGATATCTTCTGGAAATTCAAACACTCCTAAGGAAAACATTGATTAAATGAATGTCATCATTATAATGATATGCAAATCTAGTAAGTTCCTCTGCCATCTAGCCATATCCTTTCGAATTAGTACTTTGCATAATCCCCGAGCCCCCTTCTTGATCTTCTTTTTTTTATTGGGCACACTCGCATTGTTTCTTATGCAGGAATATCATTTTTACCCATGATATCAGATGCTGCTGGAAAAGATTCCATATCCACCCTGCCAAGCAATTTGATTTTTTTTTCTTTCAGCAATCTTGTAGTTTTTTTCTATGTTTTATCCAAGTTATAGAAAGACAGTATTTTCCAAAAGATCATTCCATTTTGCACTTCTCTAAAACAAAATAGAGAAATACATAATCAAAAACAAATACATGTACCCTAAAGTGTTAAGATCTAAATATTATTAATAAATATTGTGGAATATATATGAAGTTTCCATTTCATATTCTGATTAGCATTAGCTTAACTAATATCATACTGGTGTGTGAATTGTTTATTTACTTTTCTTGTCACACATCAGATATGTACTCTGACTGATTGACAAGTCAGTAGCTGCTGTGTTAAATAATATTGCTGCGCTAACAATACCCAACATTTTATGTTGACCTGTATGTTATAAAAACTTGTCATCTTATTACAAAATCATTTGGTTTCAATTTTTAACAAAGCCATGTCTTTCAATTAATAAAATTAAAGAGATGAAGACTTAATTTACCTATCAACGGAAAAAAATACTCCACTTCTCTACACATTCCTACCTAATTTTTTTGGCAAGATATTTTCCCAATATTAACCACATGAAAAACTCTATGATTATTGTTGTACTTTCTATTTACAAAGAATTTGCATGCTTGATTAATCTTAATTTGGTGTACACTAGTGTACACCAGTGTAAACATTTTGTATTGTATCAGAGCCTATCAAGTGCACTTAAATGGTATAGTGTACATGGTGTGTACATGGTGTAAGGAAGTAAAGAATTAATATGGCGGGAAAGGGTGCAGTTTTAACAAAGAATTTGCTGTTCCGCGACAATTCTAGTTTTTTTTTGTGATATAAATGCATTAAAATAAAAGCAAATTTCAAATTTAATGGCTTTCATACAAAAGACAACTTAAATGCGACTTCTAATCCATTATAGCGAGCGCAGCGAGCGGCGCGAAGCGCCGCTCGCGTAGCGAGCTCTAAGAACCAGTGTGCGCGGGAAAAAGAACGAGCTAAACCTACAGATTCATCAAACAAAATTTTTTGTCTCGGTCCCATAATGCTCTCTAATATTTTCACCCGTGGTGCTATGCCAAAAATGGCTGACATTTAACTCGTAATTTACGGTGCCTTGAGGTTTGAAGACACGTTTTGAGTACCACACAAGCTTTGGTGAGACCCAAGATATTTTTTACATGCTTCCATTCCATCGTATTGAGTTGAGATACGTAAACAAATGATTATGGAATTTAACGTATGACGTCACAGTGATCTCGCGCTATATTTCCCGCGATAAATTTAGAGGTGGATCAAACATATGTAACGCTTGCACTAGCTATTTCAGTATAGACTGCGATACCTGCCTCATGGACATATGATTTGTTTTTAATTTTTTTTTTTGATAGAGAGATTATATATATACTAGCAAGAGCCACACTTTACTGTCATATCCATCCAATTTTAAGCTAATTTTGCATGCATGTACAGTAAGTATGAGTAGGGATGAAATTAAAAAAAATAGGACATTTTGAACTAAATAAAAAAAAAATAAAGAGAAAAAATAAACAGTTAAAAAAATTATGCAGATATTGCATATAGTCAAACCATTAAATTAGAAAATGGGAAATTACACACCTACAAACAGGGACCGGGGGCACGGATAACGTATGTAATTAGAATGCAAAAATAAACGAATTTTTTAAAAAAAATTATGAACAGGGAAAAAAAATGAAAAAAAAAAAAATACTGTATTTATCGTTAACACTTTTGACCAAATTAAACAAAAATTATATTTTACAGACGGATCAATTCTCTCCAAAAGTAAAGAACGGTTTTAGGGAAGCAAGTCTATGTATTTTGTAAGAATTTATTTAAACTTAGAAATAATATATAATAATCTCTCTCTCTTTTCTCTCTCTCTCAAAAAATTATTCAACGCTCGTTGATAACTAAATAACACTAAGACGACAATGATGCAAGGTATGTGTAATTCTTGCTGCGCTCGCCACAACGGCAGCACCGTAAAACATATTATGACTTAAAATCATTTTTCAAGTTTCCATCATAACATTGGTTTCAGTGCTAAACCCAACAACACATGCCCCTGACTCGGTGTAGAAAAGTGTACACCCGGTGTACACCTAAGTTACACCACTGCACTTGATTTACAAAAGAGTACACTGTGTACACCTTTTGGTAAAATCAAGCGCGCCAGTTTATGACAGCAAATTAAATGTGCAAGTAGATATATGATTTTAAATAATATGTGTAATTATGCCCCCCTCTCTCTCTCACTCTCTCTCTCTCTCTACTATGCAAGTTATTTACCTGACCCCGCTGGAACTACCCCTTTGTCAAGAAATAACATGTCCTCTGTCGTCATCAGGTGAACACCTCTTGCTTTTCTTCTTTGAGTGGATGTGTACATCAGTGTACTTATACAATAGTTTGTTGGCTGACTTGTTGAAATTCGTCTGGTGACAGTAATCCATCTCAGTTTCAATAAAAGGTTCAGAATGGTTACTATTATTGTCGACCTGATTTAACTTCCAATGGTATTTGAGAGACAACTTCACCAAAACACCGAAAAACAATCTACTCTGTCAGCATGCTGTGCACAGACGTTAGCGGCGGCCATCTTTGTTTACACTGGTTTTGAAATATACCCGCACTGAATATTTTTAAAAAATATATTTCATCGTAAAAAAAAAATTACGTCTATCATAAACAATATAACTGAATTTATATGAATTATTTATAGTTGAAAATTTATTGTTTAAATTTTTTTTCTTAAGTTTTTAGACCTCCAACTATTCATTTGGCAAGGGAGGTAACTGAAATTATCAGAAATTAACAAAATATACGTGTCTACAATTTTTAAACGTAAGCTTTTCCCACTGATTTTATTTCATCAATAAAGAGTAAAAATATGTTTTTCATTAATAAAAAATACAAATCATCACCAATAACAATGTATTGGATTTTAAAGCCCACAGTTTGGTACATGGTTTTAATGATTTATATAAGCGAATGAAATATATATCTTCCCGTCCGAAGAACCACTTAAATTATTTTTTTAAACAAATCATCATTATTGTGGGTCAAAAGGGAATACAAGGAAATTATTTTAAAGGGAAAACAAAAAATTCGTGAAAATCGATGTGCGACGCATCCTTATATATCTGCCTGGTGTTTGCTTGGACGGCCTCTTATATATGTTCATGCTTACCAAAAGTTAAGAAAAGGAGTTGCAGGTGCAGTTCATAATACTTTGTCCTTCAAAACGATCTTTATTGTTAAGTTGATTGCAAGAGTGCATACTAGGTTTGATGTTCTAGAAATCATGCGTGGTATTATGATAAAAGAACTCATGCACTAGTCGTTATTTATCTGTGAATACTTTGATACATATAGGGAAGTAGCATAAACAAAGATGATTTCAAAATACATGTACATATCTGAAAAATATCACTATCATGGTTACCCAAGAAAAAAAAATGGTTACTGATAAAACAAACCCGCATTGTATGTGAAATCATTATTAAAACTCACCTGTACAGGTGTTACTTGTTTTGTTTAGGTAGTGGTCGTAGCGGTGATCTTGATGATAAATGTTATGTAAGAATTGAAAAAAATACATGATAAGATATAAAGCAAATGTATCTTAAAGCCATTAAAAATTCATTTACACGAACAGGGATGGGGTAATCATAATCTGTAATCGTAATCAGTTGTAATCGATTACAGGCTTCTGAGTAATCATGAATAATCAGTAATCATTCATTTTTCTGATTACAAGTAATCGTAATTTAATCGATAACTCTGAAAAAAGGCCTTTTAACACGATTAATATTTGATTTCTGATTACTTATGATCAAAATCATAAAGATTACAATAGTAAAATAAAAATGCTTTTAATCATATTTTAGATATGGATTCAGTAAGGAATGAGTGTAAGTATGTGTTAAGCAACTAAGATAGTACAGGTGTGTTTTAAGTCAGCAATACGGATGTGCTTAATATAGCAATACATGTGTGTTTTAAGTCAGCTAAGATAGGCTTGTTCCTATTTTCAGTTTAAACATTGTGAAAATATTAGTTCATAAGTGCAAATAGCTAGTGCTTGGTGCATTTCAGTGGTTGAATATAACAACAAAACTGTATTGTTAGAATGAATTTTAAAAATGTTTAAAGAATTAATATTATTTTAAATCAATAATCTAAATAAAACGCACAACTGAATTACATGTATTCTATAATGCACTAAAGACTTCTTTAATATGCATTTGAAAAATATTGTAAATCTAAGGTAAATAGCAGACTATAATTGTTATCAAAACAAAATTCACACCTATTTGTTGTACCTTATTATCAAATGTATGCAAAACGGGAACACCCCCTAAGATAGTACCGTTATGACAACAATGACATACCATAGTGTTCCTAGTCAACCAGTTTGTTAATTGTAGTAGAAGCCTATACCAATTTGTAGTGTAAGTTGAACACAAATCAATACAGTCAATTATGTGTAAACAATTTTCTGTTTAATCTATATGATTAAAACTGTGTCTTGTTTGATGGATGAACTAATGTCCATTCTTTTTGGAACACTGAGATATTTACGCAACTCAAAAAGATGGTCAATGGTGATAAAGTGTACTAAAAAAAAGCTTGTAAAATTTGATAACTTGATATCAGAATTAATACTCCTGTCGAAAATGCATTTTTCTTTCCAAAACATCTAAACTAAGATAAAAAGCAGGAAAACCAAGCAATTACTGGTAATGTAATCGAAAGTAATAATAAGTAATCATGATTACAAGAAGGAAAAGTAATTTAAAGTAATCAATTCCTTCTAAAATTGGATGTAATCAGCTTGTAATCGATTACTTTTAAAACCCAAAGTAATTGTAATTTAATGGATCAATTTTGAAAGTACTCGACCCCATCCCTGTACACGAAATTGCTAATTGCTTACCTATAACACCCTGGTTGTTCTTAAGTATGACAGATGATCGAATATAAAGTGACGAAGAAAATATAACGTATCATCCTAGTATAAGAGAAAAAGACAGTAATTTTTTTATTTTTCATACATTGCTTCGTGAAAATGGCATAAAATACATTTATATGTATAATAAATACCTTGTAAACACAGAGCGGGTTTATGTCAGTATTTCCTTTGTTGATCGACTGGACTCAGTGAATGAAATTGAAGCATAACAAACACTATGCTGATAAGGAAGGAAGTAAAAGCTATGAGGACTGAAAAAAGGGATTTGTTTCTGACCGCACATAATTATTTTAAACAATTTGTTTGCAAACATACAAATACGGAATTTGATACAACAATTTTATCATTTTTTTATCTATATGTTAAAAAGCGATTTTGTGTTCTTGAAGGTTTCAGTTCTGCATGTACCAATCTGATGTTCGATCTGTTTTTGGAATATAAAATATAATAAAAAGAACAGTTTAGATTTGGATTACTTTTTAAGTAGCATATAGATCAATGAAAACACTGTATCGACATCAAACGTTTATTTAATTTTTTGTTATAAAGTGACCAACACTTGTTACATTTACATGCTATTAAGAGTTGATTTAACACCTGAATTAATGTTGCTCTATTTTGAAATTAAATATCCAATGAGACAGCCTTATTAAGACATCCCACTAGGGAATATAATTCTCCGTCCGTTTGCATGTACTTTCGTCATTCTCTCAGCTGATTTGGAGTGACAATGTCATCATAAACACACGCCTTGTGTGGTTTCAATGCCATTTTACATATAATTGCCGCGTTTAATTTCGGAGAAGTAAACTGCAGCGGGTTTTTACTGCATTGGAGATAAATTATACGATGGCGCCATATACTAGTATTTGGCTGCAATAAATTTTGACAGGTGTAAAGTAAATAAAACTATGATAAAATTCGGCATTGAATTTCGCGATTTTATATTCTCGCGGTTTGAAACAAAACGACTGTATTTAGTGTTTGTCCTCAGGAAGAAGTACTCGCGTAAAACAAGGAATTTCAATACTTGGATAAATAATTCTTAGTATTTGAATTATGTAATTCTAAGTATTTTGACCATTTTACTCTGAATTCCATGTTTCTAATGGTTAAAATAAATGTTTGTGTTTAGTATTTTGACATTTTGGACTCTGTAGTTTAAAAAATGTAAGTTTTAAGTTTTTGACATTTTGGATTAATCCTTGGAAGGCTTCAACATATGTACCGTCCGACTTTGATTAATGTCTTCACTAATGATTAAAGTTTTTACAAATGATTAAAGTCTTCACTAATGATTTAAGTCTTCACTAACGATTAAAGTCTTCACTAAGATGGAGGATAACAAAGATTTATACATGTAAATGTTTAGACATTATTTTACGGAAGTAATGATTAAATACTATTTTCATACACACCAACCAAGCCCAGAATCTCAAGTATCCTCAGTTTCAGAAACACTTCTTCCATTATCATTTCCCTATTATTATTTCATTATTTATAAGTACCACATGATACCGTTGTTAGTGCTTTTATAGTAGTTTAAAGTATCCTTTCCTGTTCCCAGTAGAGAATTTACATGTTTATCAATGTCTGATATTTGCTAAATAGTAAAGATCTAATTTACTAACTGACATTAAAGGCAACATGCACGTTTAACATGATCGAGAAGAATTACGGTATAACAGGAAAGACATTAGGAATTAATTCTTATTTCGTTTGTTTGTATTAATTGTATTTATTGCAGACCTATCATAAATCTTTCACACTTTCACAAAAATGTAACTTCAAACCAAATTTCAAATTGAAAAGTCTTTAAAGCAAGTCAATAAAGAGGATGTTATAAGCATCAGAGAGCGATGTCGAATTTTGTTCCTCGTAAAACTATGCCTTTTGGTTAGAATTCTTGTGTTTTTGCAATACTGTAAGGTCTTGCGTTTGTCTGACTATTGTCTTCTATTCTACTTGTGTTTTCTCTTTTCTCAGGGTTATCGAGGATATGTTTCACAGAATCCTCCACTACTTAACTTAAATTGTTTTGTGACAAGTGTTTATTTTCAGACATAATAATGTCCTGTAAATTTGATGACTCCACTACTGTTTCACTTAGATCATTATCTGACAAATCTCGAGCCATGCTGTACGGTCTGTTGTCACTATGTGGACAAGTCTGCCAGCCAGGGTCTACAGATTGGTGTTTGGTCTTCTCTGCAAGCTGATCTACTCCGACTCCCATTTCAAATTTTAATTTTTGTAAGCTGTATTCCGTTAATAGACAATGAGCTTTGCTTTCACTTTTACCCATTTCATTGAAGTCGGTCATCGTGTTTTTGGGAAGAGTCAGATTCTGACATTTTAAATCATTCTTCGTCCGGACTTCATTACATGTACCCAGTGATGGCTTGTTTAAAAGGGACACGTATTCCTCATCATTGGAGTGTGGTAAACTCAGGTTTCTATCGGACACCTTGTCTGAAGGTTTCACTTTCAGGTTGACGTGATCGTATTCATTTTTATCCATAGACGTTTGGTAGATATTCTGATGTTCTGACGTGTTATGATGTTTGTCAGAGTTACACTTATGTATAGTACAGGGCACAGTGTTTATAAAGGCTCCACATGTAGTGGCACTTCCAATGAACTGGGAATATCTGATCTCAGAGTACGGACTGTCGTCTTCTTTCTGTCCACATACCGGTGCTGTGTTAACATTAGAAAGTTCAATGTCCCTGGATTCATCGTTCACTTCTCGTTGACGATCTATGAAAATATAGAAACAGCAGATTTAAAACAAAGGCATTTATAATCATTAACAAGTATTTTTATTATTTTTTTCGATTATAGTTTTGCTAATTGTTTACTTTGTAATTAATATAAGAAGAAACATTCTTTGTAAAAGTATAATGAAACACGTGTTTTAGAGACTGGGCTTGAACCATGTCAACGTCAAAAAAAAAAAAATACACGTAACGAAAATCGGATGATTGTCGTTTTCAAGTCAAATATTTCTTTATTTCAAGGAACACAAACTTAAGTATACTGATGAAAAATGACAATAACAAACTGTCAACAAACTCAAAAAAGTAATAAAGCGAAATAGAAATTCAAAGCAGAGCAACACGGACCTATAAAAAGATAGAAGTGAGATCAGGTGCCTAGGAGGAGATTAGCATCACCTGCCGACCGCCGTGTGCTCATTGTCAAGAAATGAAAAACGAAAGAGATCGTAGTCAATCAGGTGTATAAATAATGGTCTACTACCATTATTAACAACATCTTTTTATTATAATCGTAAATGTACTTTGCAGTGGTGTGACAAAAGGAGTTACCCATGTCACCTTAGATGATACTTCTAAATTACGCAAATACGGAGCATCTTGCTATTAAAAGCTGTATTTTATCATGTAATTAAGGTTTTATGGATTATTATGATCAAACTTTAACAGCTGGCATTCATGTAACGTTGCCTTCTAAAACAAATCTTTGCAGATTTGAAAATTGTAAAAAAAAACAACAAAATTATCTGGATTTTACACACCTTGATTAACGCACGGAAGCAAAACCTGTCTTATCCTTAAAAAGCTGGTAGAACTTCTGAACTTCAACTTCTTGTTTCTGAAGACAAACACAGAATGCAGGATTGTTGTCAAGAGAAACACGAATTATTAATATTTTTATTTTTTAATTGTAACAACGGAAACAGGCAAGACTTACCGCGATCGGATGAAGAGAACACAGCCAAAGATACAGAGAGAGGACAATGAGCCAAGTACAGAAAACCCTAGGAAATCCAATTGCTTGCGATGTGATGTTAAATCTGTAGCTGACGTAGTGACAGACTGGGGATCTTGAAAGTAATAAGAAAATGATTAATGTAAGTTTTGTTTTGAACTGTTTAAAGTACGTGTAGCGTAAATTTATCTGATATATATTGCATGTTACTGTTATAATCATAATTATAATGAAACAAACTATTAAAAAACAATTACCGTAGATTCCTCATTTTACGCAAGTACTTAATTCCGCGATTCAACCGTTTTCCACCAAATTTGCGAGAACATAAAATCGCAAATGCCGAATTTTTATCATAGTTTTATGTAGTTTACATATGTTCGAAAAATAAAAACGAAATTTTAGAATTTGCGAGATGTGCTTCTCGCGATTTTACGCGGATATTTATTTCACGCGTTTAATTAGGAATCTACAGTAATCAGTTCAATAAATACAATAACTTTTCACTTTACAATCGGAAACTTTGACTTGACATGTGTCTCGATGAATTAATGTTTTATCACCTTAAAGAAGTTTCTAAAATTAGGCAGAAAATTACTTGATTATAATGTGTAGCTTAAGGCATTAAAGATTATAAGTAAAATAGGGGAAAATATGCAATTTGGGATAAAGAATTAATTTATAAAAAAATCAATATATTTATATATGAACAAAAGCTCCATGAGGATTCGAACTCATGTTCTGCAGTTCAGAAGCGCGATAGTTTAACCACTAAACTATAATGATATTTAACCATATCGATTGATACAAAACGTTCAACAAAACATTTAAGTCGCCATCTAATAGTGTCTTTATAAGTTTAAGTCTTGATGAAGTGAGACACCTTAAATTAATTGGAAAAACGTTTATCCTGCCAACGTTTATGCTACATAAAAAAGCGTTAGGATTTACGACTTTCGTCAAAATCTAGTTTTCCAATACCTATATTTTGCGATTATACATTATAGAAAGTTTATTATTTGGAAGATAGAAATCTTTTATTTATTAGCTTTAAAATGTGACCTGTCGTTGTATCGTGCAATTGTCATTGTAATTGTGGTCAGGACGGATTAGTGCATATAACGTCAATTTGATTCTTAACTTCTTGTTATTTATAAGCGTTTAATCATTTAATAATTGAATGTTTGACATTTTGTTATTGTCATTTTCATCAAACCAAATACGTTTGATAATATATTGTTGAGTACTATCATTAAGTTCACAAATGAACTTTATAGACAAAAACTCTTATTAAATGTTATCGACGTAGAAATAAACCAAGTGTTTATATAAAACCAGAACATAAGTGAGTTAAAAATACCGTATGTCGTTACACAGCCAGTCACATGATGACACTCCGATGCGACACACTCACAAGGTGACCTACACAGACGACCATAATATCCAGATAGACATGATAAATTACAGTTCAAGCCAAAGCTTCCGTAGGGACATTCTGTGAGATGAATTCAAAAATAAAATTAGATAATGCTCAGTGTAAACACCTTTCAGAATATGAGTAAATTCAGATCTCATTATTGTGATTAATAAACAAAAGTCTAGATAATTAGCAAGTTGATCAATTGCTTTAAAGTGACATATAGATTAATTACATATTGGTTTTGTTTATCATAAAAGAAAATATGGTAATATCTTCATCTGTACAGCATTTCAGAAAAAAATAACTACACTGTCTTTGTAAAAGCCACATACCTTAAACCACAAGTTAAGTTCATAAATTGTCATGCTAACTTAACTATTATTTTATAATTAAATAGTAAAAAATGTCCTATAAACTGTTTAAGGCATTACAATAAATATTTGCTATTTTTATTTATCTGTGACAACTTTGAGAAAAAAGAAGTAGCTTGAACATTTATGAATATGAATTATATCTTTGCAAATATCACTCACTTTTTTATCAATATAATCTAAATCTAAAGTTTTAACGGTAATATACTTTCTTACACCTATGGCTACGGTCGATTAAAGTGGTTCATTTATCAAATTTGTTACTAATAAAACAAATTATAATTATTATCAACTCACCTGTACAGGTTTTATTGTCTTCATTCAGGTACTGGTTGTAGCAGCACGTATTTGGAGGCTCTCTGTATATAATATGTTTAAATAGATTTGGGAAAGTATTTAATATTTTGAATAATAGACATTTCAGTAATTATTATTTTTTAAACTTCATTGTTAACTGATGACTTACCTTTTGCAATCATATTGTTCTTTAGAATGGCAAATACTCGAAAATAAAGCGACGTAGCAAAAATAGTTTCTCATTCTAAAGAACAAGGTTTAATTCTACAACTATTATTATTATGTGTAGAAAGATGAAAATGGCATAGAACACATTTTTTATATTAAATACCTTGTAAACACAAAGCAGGTTTATGTCAGTATATCCTTTGTTGATCGACTGGACTCAATGAGTGAAACTGAAGCATGAAAAACACTAGGCTTATCAGGAAGGAAATAAAAGCTTCCTAGACTTGGTAAAAAGAGAAAGAGATTTGTTTCTGGCCTCCCATAATAATCTCAAGTAGTTATCTCATTACTGAGCTAAGATGAAATTCAATGATAAACAATTTGTAGGGTTCAATTGTACATGTGGAATCCTACTTACATCCACAACAGCCTTTCCAAGCCGGAAATATTTCAAAATCGGTTTTGAATATCTTTAATATCCCCAATAAACAAAATGAATTTGATTTACCGTATTTATACTGGATTTCAAAGCATCACAAAAATCCTTACAAACAAAGATATATAGCAGGTTCCATTAAATGTTCTACCAACCCATTTCCCTACTCTTTATTAAAATTCTTACAGTAATGAAGGAGGAACAACAAGAGTACTGTACAACAATATACTCCAGCTAGAAGCGGAGTGCAGTGGATGTGGATACTTAAAAACTCTAAAGAACTATTAGAGACTTTGAGGTCAGCGCTTTATGCAAACATTCCCTATGACAAATTAAAATCTAGGCTTTTTGAAATCATTGACAGTTGTCTCTTCAATGAAAATGGAACTCGTAAATTTTCTTACCTGGTCATTAGAAATCTACAATATTATTTTGTTAAAAGCCATTCTGATTGCACACAAAAGTAATCTGAAATTGACATTTAAAAGATGCTTGAGATTTCTGATAGACAACATCTTTGTATTTTGGAGACCAGGTCTTCCAACAATTAGTCGGAATTCCAATGGGCACAAGTTGTGCTCCTCTCTTGGCTGACCTATGTTTATTTTATATGGAGCAGAATTTATTAAAAAGCTTGTGCAAGAAAAGAATACACACTTTCTGTGGCATTCAACTCGGCATTTAGATATATTGATGATGTTTTATCCATTAACAACTGTTACTTTCACTCTTAAGTTAACTCAACATATCCCAGTGAGCTCGAAATAAAAGATACCACAGATTCCGAAACATCTGTTTCATATTTGGATATTGTAATAGAAAGAGACGTTAATGGTACCATAACAACAAAACTATATGAAAAACGTGGTGATTTTAATCATTCCATCGTCAACTTCCCATACCTATGTAGCAATATACGGTCATCACCTGGTTATGGGGTTTATGTCTCTCAAATTATTCGTTATGCAAAAGCATGCTTTAAATATGAACAATTTCTGAAACGAGGCAAGCTACTAACAAACAAGTTGTTGTAACAAGAGTATCATGAACCCCAATTAAAATTATATTTACGCAATTTGTATGGTCGATACAATGACCTTGTCAGCAAGTACAATGTTTCATTAAGACACATGTTGACTGACGTTTTTTAAAATACTTTTTAGACCATTATATATGCACCGGATTGACTAAGATTTACTCCGTCTTTCATGACAAGTACACGGCGGGTGCGACCGGTCGGCAGGAGATGCTTACTCCTCCTAAACACCTGATCCCACCTCTATATGTTTGGAGGTCCGTGTTTGCTCTGCTTTGAATTTGTATTTTGCTATATGGATTTTTGGGACGGTTGACAGTTTGTTATTGTCATGTTTCATTTAAATAATGTTCAACGTCAAGTATGTTGTTTGAAAAATATTGAACCAAATTGTCATCAGTAAATAGTCTACACATTGATAATATATTAACAGCCCTATCATTGACATATGTCAAAAATAAAAGTGGCCTTAGCACTAATCCCTGGGGTACACCGGCAGATAACTCTGATTTACTTGACAAAAGATCTTTATACATAACTCTCTGGAATCTTTGACATAAGTAACTTGAAAACCACTTAAGAAGATGACCAGATACTCCATAGGTTTGTAACGAATAAAAGGCCGATATGCCATACTCTATCAAATGCTTCTGAACGATCACAAAAAGTCATACATGAAAATTTACCTTCATCAATATTATACCTCGTTCTAAAAAGTTCAATCCCTTTCTCTCACCAGGATTGTGCTCCGCAAGTTCCATCCATCAAAATTAAAATCGCGCATTTAAAAAACGAATTGCCCTATTTTATGTATTCAACAGTTGTTAACTCTTATATTTATGTGTACTCAAAGGAAGTTCCCAGTACATATATTCACTCCAATATAATGTATTTCCCTGTGCTTTATGTCTATCTATATCCTTCACTATGGGAAGGCATATGTCAATTTGAGAGTTATTGTGCTTATATATATATATATATATATATATATATATTTAAAATTAAAAATGAGGATGTTAGCGGACATATCATAAAACATTTTCCCGAACTTTACAGTGTGTCCTATCTATAAATGTTATAAAACAACAACCAAGAAAGGACGTGGAACAAAAGAAAAACATTTCATTTCATTATATAAAGCAGAACTGAATGCATTATAATTATGAATATTTGAGCATATTTTAAAATTTTTCATGTACAATTATAGAATAATTGAATATATTTCATATTTCTCCCGTACTATTATAAAATACTTACGCTATGACGACATAATGAACTCTGAAAAGCGCAACATATACTTGATGTTATATGACGTCACGATGATCATTTGAAATATATGTATCTATGTACATGTATCTGTGGTTATGGATCAAAACTTAAAAAAACCAAAACCAAAAATTAAAGATTATATATGCTGTCAAACTTCGTTATCTCGAACTAGATGGGACTGTTTAAAAAACTTCGAGATATCCAAGAATTCGAGATATCGAGGGTAAAATACTTAAAAAGATAAGTGGTTGGGACTTAAAAATCACTTCGACATATCCATTGTATTCGAGATATCAGTGTTCGAGATATCGAAGTTCAACTGTATTATATATATACATTGCCAACACCTTCTCTAACACTGTGTGTTTTTATAGTTTATTTAGTGTTGTTAGTTGTTGTGCATTCTAGATTTGTTTTCTTTGTCGTTAGCCATGTAATTTTTTCATGTGTCCTGAAGAAAGGACTTGTCGCCCCCGAAAATTTGACAAAATCAATTGTTCGTGTTGTTAGCCATTTTAAGTACTTTTTTCAGTTTTCTAGCTTTCTTGTTGACGATCTATTAAAATATTAATGCATCTAGATACGAGATCGTATCTAGTTGCATCGTTCAATTTTTAAAACGATACGATGAAATATCAATAAAATTTTAACCCCCATCCTTTCGCGAAAAGATATAGGAATGCCAAAATCTTAAACAATGCTCAACTGTTTTTTTCTGGGTTTTTTTTTTTTTGCTTTTCTTTTCCTACGTAATTAAAGATTAAAGATCAAAGCCTTCAGTCCCCTGAATATCCCTAAATACGTCATAAATGAGTGTGGAAATGCTTTTTCAAAACAATGTTATTGCTACGATCAACAACTTTGCTTCTATAATGCATTAGAAAATCTTTATCGTTTTCAAGTTATTTGTAATAGACTTAACGAGTCTCTTGGCCCCTAAATTAAGGGGCCAGCCCCATTTTCTTGATTTCGTTGGAAAGAACTTATGATACTCTACCACTGTTATTATTTAAGAAATGAACTCAATGTGTACCCAAGTTATACGAGTATAATCTGGGTTGGGACAGTTTACGCTTTATAATCCGCGAAGTGGGTTATAAAAAGCGTAAATTGCTCCAACCTAGGTTATACTCGTATAATTTGGATAGACATTGAGTTCATTCCTTATAATTTAATTTTCTGTTATTAATTAAACGAATTGAGTGCGTTTTACTTTTGAAAATGATATTAATCTGTTCAAAATTTAAACGTAACGTCAAGCGGATTAGTACGTTTTTGACATTGGTGCATTGTGACGTTTCTTGTGACAAGCAAACCAAGTTATACAAATTCAACTACATTTTTCTATCCAATCAAATGCTGCGTTACAACTAAAATTCAATTATATATGTCTACACAACTGATAAAAATTACAGATCAAAAAAATTAAAATTTTGATTCAAAATTTGTACCCAATTTTCGTGCCTAGGCGAGCTTTAACAAATAGCGCCAGTGGCGTGAAACAATTTTAGAAATTATGCACAACCTCAAACTATAGTCTAACTATCCTTAAATTTTATAGTCATATCTCTGATAGTTTCTGAGATCAGCTCTGCACAAAATAGATCGTAGAAATTTACAAAAGCGTTCGTAAATCGGTACCGGAAGTGACGACAGGAAAAAATTTAAAATTGAATTAAGTTAACATTAAATCTTATCATCTTAAAAAAAAAAATAGTTGGAATCGGTCGAATCATTTTCAAGAAATCGCGTGCACAAAATTTGGAGAAAAGAATGATTAGAGACAGTACGAAAACAATAAGGTCTTAACTAAAAGTGAGAACAATAACATTTATAATCATAGACATATATTTATATTATTTTATGGTGTAATTATGGTCCTAAAGGTTACCACATTTTTTAAAATTTAACAGCTGTCATTCATTGAACTTCCCTTAATTAAATTACTTTTAACCAACTTTTATTCGCGTGCAAGAAATTTTCGCGAGGTTCGCGAGAGCCTTGTTGTCGCGAATATTTCTCGCCGCAAACCAGCCCTTTTCGATTGATTCTTATCACAACATGGGTCTGGATAAGGCTGCTTAATTAAAAAGCAAGATAGTCATGATTAAACACACCTTGATGAACTCAAGAAAGCAAAACATGTCTTATCCTTGAAAAATTGGGAGAGACTTTGATCTTCAACTTCTTCTTCCTGAGAACAAACACAGGATACAACTGTTTTGACACGAGAAACCTCACTTATCAAATAAATCTATCCTTAAACCCTAAAATGGTGGATAGTATATAAACAGTTCAGACTAACAGGGAATGGATGAAGAGAACACACCCAATGATACAGAGAGAGGAAAAGGAGCCAAGCAGACACAACAAAATTTGCAGCATATGTTTTACGTACTAAGTATGTTAAACAAATGTTTAAGACACGTGTCTCCACGTATCAGAAACGTATAAAAACACCCCGTATGTTTCACATACGTATTAAACACATGTTTTGATATGTTTCACGTATGTCAATCATATTTTTTTTTCATTCCATGTGTATAAAATATATGTAATTAGCCATATACATGTATAATAATACGCATGATGCATGGATGCATTTATATGTCTTACATGTGTATTACACCTACAGGAGAAATAAAACTTCTTTGCACATAATATATTTTTTTATTATTTATTTATTTTTCAAAGAACAGACATACAGAACAGACTATCAGGAACCCACACATACACATCCACACTTATGAATAAACACCTAAATGTGTTATTTAGTGATTACGTGCCTACATGAAGAAAAAAAAAATAACAAAAGAGAAATAGAAAAAAAAATCATATTGATAATAAATTAGATGTCAGCATCAAGGATACCTTTCCAACTGTCACGTTATTTTTCAAAATATTGTAATTTACAAGTTTGTATTGCAGCATATCTTTCAATATTGTATTTTAGTTTTAAATGACAAAGGAAACCAATCAAACATGGAATCTTATTTGACATAAACAACAAAATATATATTGTTTCATATAAAGAATTATATAATTAATGAATTTGTAATGAAACGACAATGGATGTTGGCCATGTATAATATTAGACGTGTTAAATCCAACTCTGTCAAAGGTCTTTCTGTAAATATATAAACTAAGCTCACTCCACAGGGTATGTATTTTCTCACAAGAAATAAAAACATGTATTATCGTTTCCACATTATTTTTACAGAACCCACATCTGTCAGTAGTTTTGAAATTAATTTTTTAAGGTAGTATCCAACTGTACGGAAGCCCATTTAGGACCTATCAAAAAATATTTTTGAATTTGATATAACGAATTCTTGAATTTGTTAAAACGAATTTAAATCGTTTTAACAAATTGTGGAATCCGTAATAACGAATTAAATTTGTTATAACAAATTTTAGGAATTCGTTATAACGAATTTAATCTGTTATAACAAATTTTATGAATTCGTTTTTACAAATTTTGAAATCTGTTTTAACAAATTAAATTTGAAATAACGAATTCTTGAATTCGTTATTTCAAAGTTATAAATCGTATTTTCAGTTTTAAAAATCTGTTAAAACGTATTTTCATCCAATTTGTGATAACAAATTTCATATATTGCGGGAACAAATTAAACGGGGCGGACTTCATTTGTCCCATATAGGCGTACGTCGAAGTGCGCTGATCAATTGACCGACGTTAAAGGGCAAAATTGCGAATGAAGTAAACCGTTGTAAAAACAAAAATGTAGGAACATATTGTCACAGCTGTTGGTGTAACTATGGTAACAGATGTAACTATTCTAAAAGACACCTTTCTTTATGGGCTTTGGTAGAATTCCTACATAGATAAGAAATGTTAAATATGTAACAACGCAATTTCACCAAAAGAAATAGGAAATACAGATTTTTTACGGGTTTCTGCGCAAAATTTTAAATCAATGCCATCAATCAATGAGCATGCTGATTTATTAACAAATATCTGCATTTTTCATCTCATTACATCACCAAACTGTGAGATTACGTCATACTTAAAAAAGCGGTGAATTCCACGCCGGTCTGGCATAGAATTGATAATATTTTATATAACGTAACCAGGCATTATATAATTATGTGCGCATGCGTGACCAACTTTTCATCGGGATCGGTAAACGTTTAGAAGGAAATTCGAAAGCTTTTTGGAGGGACTTCGAACTTATATATGTGCAATAGAAAGGAAAAGAAAATGCAATTTTTATATCATATAGTCATTAAAAGTGATAAAAATGTTATGTATATTTGGTTTTACACCCTTTTTACAATATTTGAGCGGACAATAAAAGCAATGTTACAGAAAAGCATCAGAGGGAGATGGCAGCTTTCCCCCTCTCCCAACTTGTTCTTGCAGCAAACATTTTTCTTTAATTTACATATAAAAAAGTGAATTAACATGAAGTTGCCCCCAAAGGTTTTGGGAGCATATCAAAAATTGAAGTGTAAGGAAATAAACTGTGAAGTTAAAGGTACACTTAGTCCCCCTACCCCCACTGATTAGGATTTTCTAATTTTTGAGAGGTATTTTTTTTTTTGCATGTTAAGATTTTTTGGATGGATCTGGCTCCAACCCCCTTTTTGCCACAATGCCACATGCCTGAACAAAATATCATGGTTTCATTACAAACCGTATACCAGTAAAAAAGACTTGGGTTTATATATAAACCCAATATTATCTCTTGCATTTTGTGCCGTTCACCAGGTTCTATAAACACCTTAGCTCGGATTCAATTACGAATTCAAGGTTAGGAAGGTGAGTTGGATAATACATTTTGTTTTTCTTTTTCTCAGGGGTAATAAAAGGGGATGTGTGGGATGGTCAGGACTCCGACCCCTTGTACATCTATCCATGACCTATCAGTAGGATCTGTTTGCCAACAGGTCTTTATACACATAAAAAGGGCCATTAAACGTATCACCTTGGTTTTTAAACCTATCACCAGGTTCAGTATACCTATCACCAGGGTCAGAATACGTATCATCAGGGTCTGTGTGCCCATCACCAGGTTCAGTATACCCATGAACAGGGTCTCACTACCCATCACCAGGGTCAGTGTACGTATCATCAGGGTCTGTGTGCCCATTACCAGAGTCGGTTTACATATCTTCAGGGTCTCAATACCTACACTGTACCACCAGGGTGTAGTGTACGTATCACAAGGGTTAGTGTGTCATTAACCAGGGTCAGTATACCAATAACCAGGTTCAGTGCCCATATCCATGGTCTCAATACCTATCGCCAGGGTCAGTGTACGTATTACCAAGGTCTGTTTGGCCATCACCAGGGTCTCAATACCTATCACGAGGGTCAGAGTACGTAACACCAGGGTTTGTCCGCCCACCACCAGGGTCTGTATAGCTCTAACCTGGGTTAGTATACCGATAACCAAGGTCTCAATATCAATCATCAGGGTCACTGTACGTATCACCAGGGTCTGTGTGCCAATCACCAGGTTCGATTCAGAAGACCCATCACCAGGGTCAGAATACGTATCACCAGGGTCTGTGTGCCCATCATCAGGGTCAGTATACCCATCAACAGGGTCTCACTTCCCATTACCAGGG
>WFKH01010931.1:69769399-69783132 GCA_016163765.1 Magallana hongkongensis
AGGGTCTCACTTCCCATTACCAGGGTCAGTGTACGTATCACCAGGGTCTGTGGGCTTATTACCAGAGTCAGTTTACCTATCACCAGGGTCTCAATACCTATCACCAGGGTGTAGTGTACGCATCACAAGGGTTAGTGTGTCATTAACCAGGGTCAGTATACCCATAACCAGGTTCAGTGTACCCATATCTGAGGTCTCAATACCTATCGCCAGGGTCAGTGTACGTACACCAGGGTCGGTGTGCTCAACACCAGGTTCTTTATCACCATGACCAGAGTCAGTATACCCATCACCAGGGTTTCAATACCTATCAACAGGATCAGTGTACGTATTACCTTGGTCTGTTTGGCCATCACCAGGGTCTCAATAAGTATCACCAAGGTCTGTATACTAGTACTCATCACCAGGGTCAGAGTGCATATCACCATGGTCAGTATATCCATCACCAGTATCAGTTTACCTATAACCAAGGTCAGTGTAAGTATCACTAGGGTCTTAATACCCAAAACCAAAGTGAGTATACACTTCACCAGGGTCTCAATATCTATCACAAGATAGGTATTTAGACCCTGGTGATGGGCACCCAGATCCTAGTGATATGTATATTTACCTTGGTGATATGCATTGAGACCCTAGTGATGGGCACACTGACGCTGGTGATACGCACACTGACCCTGGTCATATGTATTGAGACCCTGGTGATGGGTCTACTGACCCTGGTGATTGGCACACAGACCCTGATGATACGTACACTGAGCAGACAAACCCTGGTGATACGTATTCTGACCCTGGTGATAGGCATATAGACCCGGATGATATGTACACTGACCATGGTGATAGGTATTAAGACCCTGACGATGGTTAGGTGGATTTCTGGTTATGGGTATACAGACCCTAGTGATAGGCACACAGACCCTAGTAATATGTACTCTGACCCTGGTGATGGGTATACTGACCCTGGTGATGGCCACACAAATCATGGTGATACGTACACTAACCCTGGTGAGACCATGGTGATGGGTATACTGACTCTAGTTATGTGTATGCAGACCCTGGTGATGGGCACACAGACCTTGGTGAGGGGTCATGGATAGATCTACAAGTAGTCGGTGTCCTGACCACCCCTACCCCCATAACCCCTGACAAGAAAAGAAAAACAAAATAGATTATCCCTCTCTCCCCCTCCTAACCTTGGATTTTTTTTTAATTGAAACTAAGGTTAGGTGTTTATGGAACCTGGTGAATGGCACAATACAGGAGATAATATTGGTTTATATATAAACCCAATTCTTTCTTACCAGTATGTGTAACGAAACCATAGTAGAAAAGCAGAAAGGGAGGAGACTCACCCAAAAATTCTTTACACGCAAAAAAAAAAAGAAAAATACTTCTCAAAAATTCGAAAATGGTAAACCGTGGGGGTAGATTTAAAAGGCTAAGTGTACCTTAAACTTCAATTTCACTGTTTATTTCCTCCCGTTCACTTTAATTTTTTTACATGCTTTAAAAATCATGGGGGCAACCCCATGTTAATTCACTTCTTTATATGTAAATTTAAGAAAATGTTTGCTTCAAGCAAAAGTGGAGGGGGGGGGGGGAACAGGCCTCCCCTGTCTTCCTGCCCCCCCCCAACACTTCTTTGAAGAGCTCTACGTGCCTGTTGTTTTCCTGTAACATTGCCTTTATTGTCCTCTCAAATATTTATTCAATCTCTTTTAGCATAAACCAAATCTACATAACATTCTTCATCTTCACAACGTCAAGGTTTTGTGAGTAGTTCCGTAATCACAAAACCTTGACTTGTGAAGATGAACATTCTTATCACTTTTAATGACTATATGAGCACACGGCGGGTGTGACCGGTCAGCAGAGGATGCTCACTCCTCCATGGCACCTGATCCTACCTCTATCTTGGAGGTCCGTGTTGCTCTGCTTTGAATTTGTATTTCGTTTTATGGATTTTTGAGATGGTTGACGGTTTGATATTGTCATTTTTTCATGTTATAAAAATCGAGATAAAAAATGCAGATATTTGTTAATAAATCAGCATCCTCATTTATTGATAGCATTGATGTAACAAATTGTTGAAATTTTGCGCAGAAACCTGTTAAAAATCTGTATTTCCTGGTACTTTTGGTGAAATTGCGTTTTTACATATTTAACAGTTCCTATCTATGTAGGAATTCAAGCAAAGCCCATAAAGAAAGGTGTCTTTTGGAATTGTTACATCTGTCACCATGGTCACACCAACAGCTGTGACAATATGTTCCTACATTTTTGTTTTTACACCAGTTTACTTCATTTGCCATTTTGCCCTTAAACGTCGGTCAATTGATCAGCGCATTTCGGCGTACGCCTATATGGGACAAATGAAGTCCGCCCCGTTTAATTTGTTCCCGCAATATAATTATGAAATATGTTATCACAAATTGGATGAAAATACGTTTTAACAGATTTTTAAATACTGAAAATACGAATCATAATTTTGAAATAACGAATTTCAGAATTCGTTTTATCAAACTTAATTTGTTAAAACAGATTTCAAAATTTGTAAAAACGAATTCATAAAATTTGTTATAACAGATTAAATTCGTTATAACGAATTCCTAAAATTTGTTATAACAAATTTAATTCGTTATTACGGATTCAACAATCTGTTAAAACGATTTAAATTCGTTTTAACAAATTCAAGAATTCGTTATATCAAATTCGAAAATATTTTTTGATAGGTCCTAAATGGGCTTCCGTACAACTGGAAGAAATTAGTGTAAAATTATAAATTGAAGCCATTGTACAGGAGAATCTTTGGTAGTTTTATGACAAATCTTTAAAATGTCATATCATAAACAGTGCGATCTTCAACATTATAATCAGTTAGATCTGTTTTCTATTTGGTTACAGCAATTGGAACAACCACATTTTCATTCAAAATATTGTAAATAATCTTTTTGCACTTTTCATGGGGTAAAGCTGTTTGGAAAGAACTGGTATACATGGATTCGGATTTATTTTAGCAGAAGTCCTGTCAATATTAGATATTTTTAAAAACTTAAAAATTGCTGTTTTACACTAATGAATTGCATTATACATATATCCTTTAGATTTTATTTATATTTAAATTCATCAATACCTAAAAAATTACAATTTTCATCATAAAAATCTTGTATAACTTTTACACCGGTCTTGTACCAGACTTTTATGAAAACATATTTATTTGCTATGTGTATGTTTGAGTTGTACCACACTGAAGTATTAAAAAAAATTATCTTTTGCCTTTGGGTGATTTTATAGGTAGTAATAAAACATAACCATGAATTTAACACATCTTTCCAAAACCATTGTTTACCTTTTGTAAACATTCGATTACAAAACTATCACCAAAATCAAACAATTTCTGTAATAAATCATTTCCATAAATGGTGAATAAAAATCCATCCATGGTTTGTGTAATTTTGTAAAACTTTTTATTCATGACACTTTAGGGATGTTATAAAATTGTTAATATCAACCATTTTCAACCCTCCTGACGAATAATCATCCTGAGTAATGACTGACCTCTTATATTTATCCATCTTGGATTTCCACAAAAATTCAAAAATAGTTTCATTAAGTTATGAAATTGTTTCTTTCTTTGGAGTTGGTAGTGATATGAATAAATGATTTAGTTTTGGAATAAGCAAACTTTAAATAACAGTAATTCTACCAATGGGAATAAGAATTCGTCGTTTTTATTGCTCAACCAGAGCTATAATTTTTGGAAGTTGTAAATTATAATTCATATCGACAATAATATGAAGATCTACCCAGAACTGAATTCCTGATAGGTTAAATATTGTTGACCCCCAATCCAGTTTCCATCTTGTGTGATGATAAACCTGAATTTTGTTTTCCAATCCAAATAATCTTTGTCTTAGATGTATTTATTTTAAGACCAGAAAAACTAGAAAAAAAATTCTATGGTTTCTAGAGCTGCGAAAAGGGATTTGGGTGAACCATCAAGGACTAGTGAAGTGTCATCTGCATATTGGGATATCGTATGTTCAATGTCATTAATAAAAATACCTTTAATGTCTTTGTTTTGTTTAATCATTATTGTTAGGATTTCTGCGCACATAATGGATAATATGGAGCGACAGGGTCTCCTTGTCTGCACCCCCTTTGTACGACAAACTGTTGTGATAGATGGCCGCACTGTAAAAGAGCAGCATGAAAATTTGCATTTAAGATCCTAATCCACTGATTAATATTCTTTTCGAAGCCAACATATTGAGGACTTGGTATATGAATAACCACGACATAGAATCAAACGCCTTTTCAAAATCTATCAGTACTAAAAGACTCGGTATGTTTTTGAACTCAGTGTAAGATTACAGGTCATATATAAATCTAGTATTCTCTCCAATGTACCTTCCCTTCATAAATCCAGACCATGTATCAGATATTAAATAATCTAAAACTTTCCTGATTCTAAAACTAACACACCCTGAAATAATCTTATACAAAACATTCAAAAGAACACTGGGTCACCATTTTTTGAAACTGTCTAGGTTTATCCTTTTAGGCAAACATGAAATAATTCCAAGTCTCTGTGAGATGGGGAGTTCCTTGCACATAATTACACAACAAGATTAAAAAAAATTCAAATATCAGACAAAGAACTACAATAACACGGAGCAAGTTAAATCAGATCACATAATATTTAATATCATTCAGCTCCATTATAAAATCAATCTTTAATGTATTATTAGTCTTTAAAATTTCTTATTTACCATTTCTGATAAAGAAGATAATTGTAATTGTAAAATCACAACAGTCATATTTTTTACATCTGCGATAAATAATTTTACTTGTACACTCTGTGTGGTTTTTTTTCAAGAACTCGGTAGCTAGGTTAATAGATTAAAAATGGTGATACAATTATACCATCGCAAACAAATTGGATTGTCTGAATTACATGTAGGTGAGAGATAGAGACATACAGACATAAGTAAAAAAAAATTTTACCTCTAGCATATTTGGACTGATTTCGGTCTAACTTCAACTGCTCACGTTTCGATATTTTTCTTGACAAGGGATGTTTTGACTTCTTTCTGAAATGTTTATCCAAACTTAAATCCAATCATAAGATTTTTAAAACCAACATAATACAAAATTATAACTTATAAATGGAAATCAAATATGCATAAATATCTTTTTGTTGTCAATAAGCTTTAATCATTAAGGTATAGTGTTAACTGAGATTTTTAGCACTCACAAATTGTCAATGGAGAACATTCTTTATATTAACCTATACAACCAGATCATTATCTTAATTTAATATTACCATTATTTTTCACAATTATAGCAACCATAGTGATTCTATCTTTGAACTCAAGAAGGTCTGGATCGATCGGTTTACACAATGTCTTCAGACTACATTCAAAAAATATTAGAAACCTCTGTAATATATCCATGTGCTACAAGATATATTGCACAAAAAAGTTGAATACATTTGTGTTATTAAAGCTTATTAACCTAAAGATGTATTATATATTTAATATTGCATGCATATATAATATGAAATTAATAAACATATTGTACACTTATATAACTATGACTTTAAAGATTTAGAAATAGGTATTTGCATGAAATCTCATGATATATGTACTTACATTTTAACAATTTTGAGAGCATTATGTCACTGACTGTGTTATAACTGATGTCCTCTACATCCAGTTGTTGCATACCTATAAACTTTGAATGATGTTTCAATTAGCATTTGATGAGACTTAAACTTAATTCAGACGACTGACTAATCATTCTAGCAAATATTCATACCATAAAACATTAAGAATTAATTAAGTGTCTTGATGAATTATTTTTTGTTAAAAGACCTTTAGCTGCAATGGAAGATCTGCTCGTTGCTTTGCAATGAACTTTACTCTAGTGCATTTGCTACTTTCACTTTTCAAGTTTTTAGATGCGTCTTCTTTGAATATATCTTCAGATCGGCATATATTTTATACTTTTCTCATCCTTATTGATTAGTTTAATGCAACTGAAACCCGTTAGATGCTGAATTCAGCTCTGTGGGGAAAACGTTCAGTATTGAGAGGCCTAACGTACAACGTTATTTGATACCGTTCACAAATTTCTAAAATATTCTATAAGTGTGTGATTTGACTGCATTTGACTTGCTGGTATTTCTTTAACTACACTTTTATCCACATAAAGAATAGTTCTTTTGTAAAACCACAATTATGTCCATCGATCGTTTATCGTCTGTCAACCCAAATTTTCTTTGAGAACACAGCTACAAATACGTTGACTCTAATGCCACCGGCAATTATAGTCTGTCCCAAGATATCCTGGATTCACATTTTTAGTTGACCTGAATACGAGTTGGTCTTTGTACGACTTGACTATAAATCGCTAGATCCTCTGCTTCAGTGACGTAAAAATGTGACGCACGTTTGTGAACGACAAAATAAAGACGTTTCGGCTTAAATCCGGATTTGTAATTAAATAAAGTTTTAAAGAGGATACATGGCTTCAGTTAACTAATTAATTCATTTATGAATCTATTTATTATTACATGTAAATTAGGTTTGAGCCACTTCCGGACATGTGTAATAGCAAGAGTTTTCTTCACCCATGTAGCTCATGTGTTAAAATAACATGTGAATCACATATGAATTAAAACACACATGAAAAACGCATGTATAACATATGTGTAACGTATGAAAAAAAGAAACATATAATACGCATATGTGTATGTAAACATACGTTTATACCCACATATTTAACATATGTTTTTGAACTCATGTTCAACATGTGTTGAAAAATCACGCATGCTTCACACATGATACACATGAGTTATCCGTATGTTTGATCACAACATAGGTGAAACATACGTGACACTTTTTTCAGTGAAGAAAACCCAAGGGTTGACATTGGAGAGGTGTGATCATCTTTGTAGTGAATGACTCGATCCGCTCCATTCGGTTTGATGTCTTGGTAGGTGGACACTTCAGTTGTAACATGTGTATTTGATATTGGGAGGTTGTCTGAAAGTCAATAAGATTTATATAGTTATAGGAGCATATACTGTAAAAAAGATAAACATCGGAATAAAATATTGAATTACTGTTTAAACCATGGATATAAATACAAATCATTTTGATATACTAATGTGTCACAACTTCAACTTTAATAGAGCATTTCTAACGGGTTCATTCAGTAGAGATTCAATTAAAATACAGTCTCAAGTGTTTGTCCTACTTAAAAAAACATATAAATGAAAAACATGGCATGAGCCTTATTTGAATAACAAAGAATTGTGAACTCTTTATTACACTTAAACCTTGATATTGATGGGCTTATCGTCACCTTACAACTACTTTCACTTATCTTTCGAAACTTAGAATTTAAGTGTTCACCTCCAATTGTGACCATGCACATCTTAACTGAATTTCTAATATATATCCTTAAAACACCAAGAAACTTATTTAGAAACTTTTATTATATAATATCAGTTGAAATAAATATATGTATAACACAAAAAAGAAAAAAACCCAGAAAAAACCTCCCTGACAATGATTGTTGTTTGAAAGTTTCCTTCACTTGCAAACTTAAATCAAATAAAATAGGTGTACCCTTGCCAAACAAGTAAACAACTATGAGATATCATTGCTTTGAATGTTAAAATTGTTTTTTTTCTGAATTTCTCATTGTCGATCACATTAAGACATTTCCAGTCTACACACTCACAAGTAGACTTGCACAGCCGTCCGTAAAACCCAGAGGGACAGGATAGTTTACAATTCCAGCCAAAGCTTCCGTAGGAACATTCTGTGAAAAACAAAGTTAAACGATTTACCATGTAAACAAGTTTTTGAAATTGATAATTAAACATAGTATTTCGTTATAGTAAATAATATCTAATAATAAATGCAATTAGACTTGTATGACAAAATCAAAATTGAAAAGTGACAAATAATAATTACATAACGATTTTAAAAAACTTATTTTTATCATAAAAAAAAAATATCTTTTAGATTTACTTTACATCATTACTTTACAGCATAACAGGAAAAAAACCTATCATTACAACGTCTTCTGCATAGTACCTTAAACCACCAGTTAATTTTATATATCTTCATGCTTACCAAAAAATAAGAAAAGGATTTGCAGGTGCAGTTCATAATACTTTGTCATTCAAAACGATCTTTACTGTTAAGTTGATTACAAGACTGCATACTAGTTCTTACGTTCTAGAAGCCATGCGTGGTATTATGACTGTTAAAACTCATTTAATAATTTTCAATTATCTGTAAATACTTGACACATAGGTAAGTAACATATAGATAATTTCAAAATACATGTACATATCTGAAAAATATCAATATGGTTACCCAAGAAAAAGAAATTTGTAACTGATAAAACAAACTGCAGTGTATGTGAAATCATTATTAAAACTCACCTGTACAGGTGTTACTAGTTTTATTCAGGTAGTGGTCGTAGCAGCATGGGTATGGAGGTAATCTTTATGATAAATGTTATTGTAAGAATTGAAAAAAAAAATACATGATAATTTATATAGCAAATGTATCTTAAAGCTATTCAAATATTCATTTACACAAAATTGCTGATTGCTTACCTATAACATCCCGGTTGTTCTTGAGTATGACAGATGATTGAAAATAAAGTGACGTAGTACAAATTATGTATCATCCTATAAGACAGTAAGAGTTTTATTCTTCATACATTGCTTCGTGAAAATGGCATAAAACATATTTCTTTTATATTAAATACCTTTTAAACACAGAACAAGTTTATGTAAGTACATCCTTTGTTGATAGACGGGACCCAGTGAATTAAACTGAAGCATAACAAACACAATGCTGACCAGGAAGGAAATGAAAGCTCTCAGGACTGGGAAAAAGGGGTTTGTTTCTCGCCGCACGTAACAATTTCAAACAATTTGTTTGCAAACATACAAATACGAAACTTTATACCGTACAACAATTTTATCTTTTTTTTTTTTTTTAATTTTATCTATTAGTTTAATTAATGGTTTTGTGTCCTTGAATGTTTTAGTTCTGAATATATCAATTTGATGTTATTACTGTTTTTGGAATGTAAAATATAATAACAAGAGCATTTTAAATTCGAATTTATTTTTTCAAGTAGCACTTAGATCAATGGGAACACAATATCGACATCAAAAGTTTATTTAGTTTTGAGTTATAAAGTGACCAACGCTGTCACATTTACATGCTATTGAGAGTTGATTTAACATTTGAATAAACGTATCTTTACTTTGTAATCAAAATCCAATGAGATATCCTTATTACGACATCCGTATATATCTCACTCAGGAATGGACTTCTCCGTTTACAAGTACTTTTGTCATTCTCTTAGCTGATTTGGAGTGCCAATGTCATCATAACACACGCCTTGCGTGGTTTTAATGACATTTTACATATAATTGCCGCGTTTAATTTCGGAGAAGTAAACTGTAGCGGGGTTTACTGCAGTGGAATTAAATTATACGCTGGCGCCATATATTTGACTGCGATAAATTTGGACAGATGTAAAATAAATGAAACTATAATAAAAATTCGGCATTGAATTTCGCGATTTTATATTCTCGCGGTTTGAAACAAAACGGTTGTATTCTGTGTTTGTCCTTAGGAAGAAGAAGTGGAATTAAGTACTCGCGTAAAATAAGGAATTTTCAGTACTTGGAAAAATAATTCTAAGCATTTGTATTGTGTAATTCTAAGTATTTTGACCTTTTGACTATGTAATTGGTTAAAATAAATGTATGTGTTTAGTATTTTGACATTTTGGACTCTGAACTATGTGGTTTAAAAACGTAAGGTTTATGTTTTTGACATTTTAGATTAATACTTGGAAGACTACAACATATGTATCAACCGACTTTGATTAAAGTCTTCACTAAGATGGAGGATGACAAAGATTTATACATTAGGGTATATTTTTATCATATGAAAATGTAAATTTATGGCCATTATTTTACGTGAGTAATGATTAAACACACCAACAAAGCCCAGAATCTCAACTCTCCTCAAGTTTCAGAAACACTTATACCATTGTCATTTCCCTATGAATATTTAATTATTAATAAGTACCACATGATACCGTTGTTAATGCTCAGTAGTTTAAAGTATCCTTTCCTGTTCCAAGTAGAGAATTTACATGTATATTAATGTCTGATGCTTTGCTAAAAAGAAAAAAATCTAATTTACTAACTGACATTTAAGGCAACATACACGTTTAACATGATCGAGAAGAAATACGGTATAGCACGAAAGAAATAAGGGATTGATTTTTATTTCGTTTGTTTGTATTAATTGCAGTTATTGCAGACCTATCATAAATCTTTCATACTTTCACAAAAATATTACTTCAAACTAAACGTTTTCAAATTAAACAGTCTTTAAAGCAAGTCAATCATCTTTGTTTATTATATTAGCATTTAGAGTGGAATGTTAAATTTTGTTCCACGTAAAACAATGCCTTTTGGTTAGAATTCTGGAATTTTTGCAATACTGTATGGTCTTGCGTTTGTTTGACTGTTGTCTTCCATTCTACTTGTGTTTTCTCTTTTCCCAGGGATATCGATGTCTAGTAGATTTACAGAATTCTCCACTACATCACATAAATCGTTTTCTGACAAGTGTTTATTTTCAGACATATTAATGTCCTGTAAATTTGATGACTCCTCTACTGTTTCACTTAAACCATTATCTGACAAACCTCCTGCCATGCTGTATGGTCTGTTGACACTTTGTGGACCAGTCTGCCTGCCAGTGTCTACAGATTGGTGGTTGGTCTTTTCTAAAAGCTGATCTACTTTGACTCCCATGTCAAATTCTAATTTTTGTAAGCTGTATTCCGTTAATAGACGATGAGGTTCGCTTTCACTTTTACCCATTTCGTTGAAGTCGGTCGTCGTGTTTTTGGGAAGAGTCAGATTCTGACATTTTAAATCATCCTTCGTCCGAACTTCCTTACATGTAACATGTGATGGCGTGTTCGAAAGGGAAACGTATTCCTCAACATTGGAGTGTGTTAAACTGAGGTTTCTATCGGACAGCAAGTCTGAAGATTTCACTTTCAGGTTGACGCGATCGTATTCATTTTTACCATAGACATTTGGTAAATGTTCTGCTTTTCGGACGTGTTTTGATATTTGTCGGAATCACACTCATGCATCGTACACGACGCCGTGTTTATACAAGCTCCCCCTGTGTTCGTTCCTCCAATAAACTGAGAATATCTGATCTCAGAGTACGGACTGTCGTCTTCTTCCTGTACACAAACCGGTGCTCTGTTAACATTAGAGAGTTCAATGTTTCCCCGTGTCATTGTTCTTTGACGATCTGTTCAAATGTAGATACATCTAGCAGATCAGATTTTAAACAATATTATTACATATGTGTTTACTAAATCAAGAAAACTGGAAAGTTCTACATAGTTATTTAAAACGAATTGTTTCATAAATGCCTTGCTAGATTAAGTCAAAACCGGAAGTACTGTGGAAAACAAAATGAAAGCATGTAATCTCATCGGAGGTGAGTAGGTGGATCTTTCAATTTACAGCCAGTAAAAATTAATTTTATCGATGAAATTGGCTTTTTTTAAGGAAAAAAAAATTCAAAATTAAATCTTTGAAATAGGCGTTTCTAGAAAAAAAATAGTTAAAAACATAACGTACAGTAAATGTGCCGATATTACACGAATGATTTAGCTATATTTGGTTATTATCGCCCGGTTAATATTTCCTGACAACAGTACAATATAAAGCAGATTTTTATTATTTAGAAACGTTCATGTTAACGGACAACTCTAATGCATTGCTATTTAATGCGAAAAGCAAACAAAACAGTATCAACAACGGGGCCTTATAAACAAATACATTATCATTAATGACAACAATATAGACACATTTCAGATATCTGGACGCTTCACCTATCCGGACGATTGGACTTGGTAACGAAAGCGTCCGGATAACTGATGCTCCAATGTATATATAATCATAAACATGTATTTTAATTATTTTCTATTATTGTTTTGTTAATTGTTTATTCTAAAAATGTTAATGTGAGAAAGAAACATATTCATTGTAAAAGTAAAATGATACATATGCTTTTAAGATTTAGGTGGAAACCTGTCCATGCAAAAAGTATACATACTTTTTGCATTTCTTCTTCTTCTTCCCGAGGACAAACACAGAATACAAATGTTTTGTAAAGAGAAACAAGACTTCTAAATAAATTTATAAAACAAAGAATGCAACTTTTTTATTACGAGAAATAAGAAATAAAAATAAATTTATCATTCTTGAAAATATTAAAAAAGGTAGGGGGTTCACCAACAGTCTAGACTTACCGCGAGCGGATGAAGAGAACACAGCCAATGATACAGAGAGAGGACAATGAGCCAAGTACAGAAAACCCTAGGGTTGACATCGGAGAGGCGTGATCATCCTCATGGTGAATGTGTACATTCTGTCCAATCCGTTTAATGTCTTGATGGGTAGACACTTCACCAGCTCCACTGGCGATTGTCAGTGGGTTGTGATGTGATGTAGCATCTGTAGCTGACGTACTGCCAGACTTGGGATCTTGAAGTTAATATGAATAATATTAATTTAGTTGTTAGTTTTAAACTGTTTACGTACATGTAGAGAACATGTATCCGACAAACTTGTGGATATTATATTGCGTTTCCAGTTATAATCATGGTTTAAATGAAGCAAATTGTTAAACAAAAGTTAATTAGTATAATATTTACAAGTACTTCGCCCAACAATCAGAAACTTTAACTTCACTCGTGTCGCGATGAATAAAGGATTTAAAACTCAGACAACAAGCTAATAACTTTAAAGGTTTACGGTCCATACAGTAAATAACTGCACCTTGAAATATTTTCTCAAATGAGCAGAAAATTTCTTGATTATGATAGATAGCATGATGCATAAAAAGTATATAAGTCAAATTGGCGAAAAATGAAAAAAAAAAACCCAGGCAGATTTGAACTCATGACTTGCAGTTCACGAGCCCGACACTTTAACATCTGAGCTATAATGATATTCAACCATATGGATTGATACAAAACAAGTTGTAAACATGTAAATCGCCATCATGGTACGTGGGGTCTTAACAAGTATAACTCTTGACGTAGTGAGGTACCTTAAATGGGAATAAAGTTCTCTGCCAATCAAAAAAGATGACCTTTTGTCAAAACTGGTATTCTAAGACTTATTTAGCGATTGTATATTATAGAAAATTTAGATTACTGGACGATAGATAGAAAACTAGTACTTTTGAGCTTTGAAAAGTAACTTATTTTCGTATCTTGCAAGAACTAGTCATAGTAATTGTGGTCAGGACAGATTAGTGCATTCATGGTCGATTTCATTAAAATATATTTAATTCTTTAATACTTGTTATTATATGTTTAAGCATTACATAATTTGATAAATCCAAAATCGTTCGAAGATATGCCGTTGAGTACTATTATAAAATTCTCAATTGAACTTTAGACAAAAAGTCTTGTAAAATTTAATGGACGTCAAAATAAATCAAGTGATTTAATAAACCTAAACAATAGTGAGTTAAAAATACCGTATGTCGTTGTACAGCCAGTCACATGATGACACTCGCAATTGATACTCTCACAAGGATAACTACACAGACGTCCGTAATATCCAGATATACAGG
>WFKH01010931.1:69796877-69815766 GCA_016163765.1 Magallana hongkongensis
AGATAGATAGAAAAGCTTCAAGCGGATTCGAACTCATGATCTTTGATACACAAGTCTGACACTTTAACCACTGAGGTATAATGATATTTAACCATATGGATTGATACAAACAGTCGCCATCTCATGACGTAGCATCTAAAAATTTAAGTCTTGATATAGTGAGATACCTTAAATTAAAAAGAATGATAGCCTTTCGTCAAAACTGATATTCTTAAACCTATTTTGCGATTGTGTATTACAGAAAATTTAGATAATTGGACGAAAGATAGAAATCAAGTACTTAGTATTTCTGAGCTTCAGAAAGTGCCTGACCATTGTATCTTTTAACGGTTAGTCATAGCAATTGTGGTCGGTACAAATTAATGCATACAAGGTTAATTTCATTGAAATATATATTTAATTCTTTACTACTTGCTGGTAACATAAGTTATGGTTTATTATTATTTGATTAAACCATAAACGTTAGAAGATATGTCGTTGAGCAGTATCATCAAGTTCACAAATGAACTTTAGACACATAAAATTTCATGGATGTAAAAATAAATCAGGTGATATAATAAACCTAAAAACAAGTGAGTTAAAAATGTTATCGACGTAAAAATAAACCAAGTGTTTATATACAACCTAAACATTTGTGAGTTAAAAATACCGTATGTCGTTGTACAGCCAGTCACATGATGACACTCCGAGGAGACACACTCACAAGGAGAACTACACAACCGTCCATAATATCCAGATTTACAGGATTGTTTACAGTTAAAGCCAAAGCTTCCGTGGGGACACTCTGTGAGATAGAAAACAAAATTTAATGATGCACAATGTAAACACATTAAAGAATGCTTAATTTCAACCAATTCTAGAATGTGAGCAAATTACCAAACCATCTCATTATAGTGACTAGTGACCGGATAATTTGCAAGAGGTTGTATTGCTGTTAAGTGATATAGTAGTAAATAACACATTGGTCTTACTTGTTTATCATAAAAGAAAAGGGAATATCTGTTAGACTTTACTTTACAGCATTACAGAAAATAAAATAACTACTCTCTCTTATAAGATCAACATTCCTGAAAAACACCAGTTAAGTTCAGGAATAGTCATACTGTACTATCTTAATGTTATAAACGTGAACAAAAATATATTGCAAACGAAAGTAATTAACGATATTTTTGTGTTTATTTTCAAATGGTATGCAAATCCTTTAATCATGTACAGCTAAGCAGTTGCAATCCATAGATACTTTTAAAACGGTCTTGAATTTTTATATATTTTAATTCTGGTTGTAATGCGCTGCCTGATTGGCTGAAACAAATTATCTTATATCGTATAAAGAATGTTGTTTAGGTATAATTCCACCTGACGTTGCATTTAAATTTTGTTCAATCTAATGTCATTTCAAAGGTTAAACGATCGTTTTAATCTACAATAAATAGCAAAATATTACCCCAACCCATTTTATATTCGTATAAATTGGGTAGCGATTGAATTCATTACGTCATAAATAGATAGTCGCGATAGTTAATTTTGGTTTTAATGTTCTTTAAACCATATAAGGCATTATGGTTGATATTTGTTTTTATTTATCAGCGACAAAATGAGAAAAAAAGAAAGAAGTTTGAACATATATGATTATGAATTATATTTGTGCAGAATATCATTTTCTTTTTTGTCAATATAATCTAAAGTTTTAAAGTTAAAATGCCTTATTGCCAATGCATCTAATCATATGGTTACTTTCGATTTAAGTGAACTTATCACACTGGTGAGCTATTAAAACACATTATTATTATTAACTCACCTATACAGGTGTTCTTATCTTTATTCAGGTACTGGTTGTAGCAGCACTGATATGCAGGTAATCTTCATAATAAAATGAACAAGGATAAGGAGGTAATCTGTATGTAATATGTTTACGTAGATTTGGGAAATATTTGATATTTTGAATAGTAAACATTTCAGTAATTATGAATTTTTAAACTTCATTGCTAGCCGATGACTTACTTTCTGCACTCCAAGTGTTCTTTAGATTGACATATAAAGGAAAGTGAAGTGACGTAGTACAAAATTTTTCTCATTCTGAACACAACAGTTTTTATTTTTCTAACATTAAAACGTTGCTTTATGTAAAAAAATAAAATAAAAATGATTTAAAAACACATTTTGTAAATTAAATACCTTGTAAATACAGGGTAGGTATATGTCAGTATTTCCTTTGTTGATCGACTGGACCCAGTGAATGAAACTGAAGCATAACAAGCACTATGCTGATCAGGAAGAAAAATGAAAGCTCTAAGGACTGGGAATATAGGGTTTATTTTTTGGCCTCTCAGATAATCTGAAGTAGTTATCTCATAACTGAGCTTAAATCATATTGCAATTAAGAAGATTGTAAACATACAAGTCTGACCCCCCTTCTCTTTACATCCGTGTAAGGAGTAGGGGGGGGGGGGTAGGGGTTAATCGGACTGTAAACTACGAATACGAAATTTGATACAGCAATTTTATCGTTTTTAATTTATTTTTATCTAATTGTTTAAATATAGGTTCTGTGTATTTTATAGTTCTAAATATATCAATCTGATGTTTTTGGAATGGAAAATACAATAACAAGATCATGTGGTATTCGGATTTTTTTTTTTAAGTAGAATCACTTTTTGACTTTTTGAAGTCTATTAGTATTATTTATTTTCAATTGTAAAGTGACCAGAGCTGTCACATTTACATGCTACTGAGAATTGATTTAACATCTGAATAAACATATCTTTATTTTTTATTCTAAAAAAATCGTAATCATAACGCCTACGTGGTTTCAATGACATTTTACACATAATTGCCGCGTTTTAGAGAAGTAAGCCGCAACAGGTTTATATAAGTATTACACAATGTGCGGTATATTTGACTCAAATAAATGCAACAGCTGTGGTACTTGTGATATCATCTATCATTCTGAATTTTCAACTAGTGAGAGATTTTAATCGTATTTCATATCACATAATTTTCAATTAGGGAGAGAGTTTAGTCATATTTATAGAGATTGTTAATATAATGGATTTAGATTTTCAGATGATGTTCTATAATAAAGCCTCTCATACTTATAAACATCAAGTGCTATTGTTTATTCTCTGCAATCAATCTCAACGAAAGCAATACTAGTTTCTACGAATTAATATCGTTTTGTTGTCTTGACAGTAAACTAATGCTCATTTAATACACAATAGTCCAAAACAATTTGATTTATCGAAATTGGACGTGCATACAATCTAAACACTAAGTGATGCTAATGTCCTAATTTCAGATCTTTACCTTAAAAGAAACACAAGGCTAAATGACGTCGTAACTCAAATATATCCTTCAAACTTTGTGTCTATGCTGAAAACACTAAATCATGATCTAGCTTGTTCCGATCTCGGCTTTGACTGATATATAGAATTAATATTAATATCGAAATGCTATAATTATCTATAAAATTGCCAAATAGCAGCATTCTTATATTAAATTTGTATGATTTTCTGATCCTAAGAGCGATTTTAAAAGTTTTGATATGATCCTGAATCTATTCTTTTGCATAAAAATAAAAGAAAATTATAAAACAGTATCCAAGTGTTTTGCAAGTTACATAATGTTTGACCAGCTGAAATAAATTAAATAAGCACATGTATAAAAATGATAGGGTTGCCAAGGTAAAACATTTGAATGGCTAAACCTCCGTCCCTCGGACGTGAAAATTATGTTCTACGCATTAGCCGTGAGGTATTAGCATTTTGTTTTATAAAGTAGGGTTGCAAAATATTTTCAAACACAAGAGCCGAATCTATGATGCAAACAAATTAACACTAATTTTAGTTAATTGTCGAAGTTTCAATAAATAATATTGTGGAATCATCATTGTTCGTGGGGTCCACTGTTCGTGGCTTTCGTGGGTAACCCTCGCCCACGAATTTACATCCCCACAAACGTATATACAATCATTTGTTTAATTTTTTTTTTACAAAATAGAACTTGCTACCGACGAAATTACGTCCTCACGAACCAGGAAATTTTCGGCTACCCACGAACATTGACCCCCTCGAATAAAAATGATTCCAATGTATACTATCTGGTTTTTTTTCAGGAGCCATCTAAAAAATGCAAGTAATAATATGTGATGATTAATAATATCATTTTTTACCTTATATGTAAAAAATACTTTATTTTATTATGTGGTTTTAGTATGTGTCATCTCAACATATCAAAATGCACTTAATTTTGCTACATTTTGAGTTATTACAGGTGTAGATTGGTAAAGTGGATTCATTAAAAAATATAGAAAAATATTCCTAAGGATATCATCATTCTGCGCGTAAACTCTGAAAGCTGTTATACAGTTTTTATTATTTTCTTTTCATTTATATTTATTTCGTATTACGTACTCTTCTAATTTCTTCATTCTATTATAACGTCATTAATGCATTAATGCTCGATATTAATTTTCTAAACAATAGAGAAATCTTATAAAACATAATCTTTTTCGTAAATAATTCCAATATTTTTATCTGTAGTTTGCTTATTGTGTTCAATTTAATAAATAGTTTCCCATAAAAAATCTGAAAAGCATAAATACACTGTACTTTACTAGAATGCACAAAACATACGCAATAAAAACTTAAGTCTGTCTTCTTTATTAATTCCCAGACATTTTGAACGATCATTTGGATAAAAGAAAACAATAAACATGTACGAGAAAGATACACACTGTATTTGATTTAACATCAGCAACAAATACATAAAGAATTTGCATGCAAATTTTATTATTTCATTGATCTGTTAAAAAAATCTTTTATCTATATTTATGACTTGGACTTTGTGCATTTTAACACTCCCCTGTGGAATTATACATTGAAGTTCAGTACCTATACCATCACACTAACATGTCCTATAAAAAGTGAAATAATCTAGAGTTAGATTTTGCTTGAATTATTTGGATTAATTATTCCATGTTTTTAGTATTTGACATTTTTTGACTCTTAATTACCTAGTTAAACTAATTGCATAATGTGTGCAGATACGTTTGTCGACATTTTGGATGAGCAATAGGACGACTACATTGTATATATACTGTCCGACTTTAATTAAAGTCTTTACTAGGACAGAGAATGACAAATATTTATACTTAAAGGTGGACTTTCATGTTATGAAAGTGTAGAGACATGAACAATGTAAACGCGGGTAATGATTAAATTTTATTTGCACACACACCGATTTTGCACAGAATCTCAACTATCCGTAAGTTTCAGTACCATTTATCCCTTTGTCACTTCTCTTCCAATAAGTGACTAAGTACCACATGGTACGATGTTAATGTTAAGTAGTGTAAAGTATCCTTTTTTGTTCACGGTAGAACATTTACAGCCACACGTTCTTTAGTTCTGATGCTTTGGTAGATAGTAGCCATCTAATTAACGGACTTCTATTAAAGAGAACACGCATTTACATACGAACTTTATCTGCAAAATTTAAACATGGAAGGAATAAAGGGATAACTTTTCTCATTTTTTTGTATAAATTGTATTTATTGAAGGCCTTTTGCCTAAAAACCTTTGTACTTCCAAGGCAAACGTTTTCAAATTGAACCGTCTTTAAAGCAACTCAATCGTTTTGTGTTCATAAAATCAGCACTTAAAGTGTATTGATAATTTTTGCTCACCCGTAAAAAGTATGCATTTTGATTAAAACTACAGCATTTTTGCAAAACTGTAAGGTCTTATGTTTGACTGACCATTGTTTCTCACACTACTTGTGTCTTCTCTTTTTCTAGGGATATCGATGTTCATTGAATTTATAGAATTCTCTACTTTTTCACTGAAATCGTTATTGGACAAGTTTAATTTTTCAGAAATATTAAGATGTGATAGATTTGGCTGTGTTTCGTCTGTTTCACTTAAATCGTTTTCTGACAAACCCTCAGCCATACTATATGGTCTGTCGTCACTCTGTGGGCCAACATTTTTGTCAGCGGCTACAGAATGGTGCTTGGTATTTTCTGAAATATCTTCGTCGACTCCTATTTTGAATTCGAATTGTTGTAAGCTGTATCCTGTTAATACACTCTGGGGTTTGCTTTCACTTTTATCCATTTTGTTGCAATCTGTTATCGTGTTTTTGGGAAGCTTGAGATTTTGACATTTTAAACCATCCTTCGATCGGACTTCTTTTCCAAATGATGGCTTGTTCATGAGGGAAACGTATTCCTCATCATCGGAGTGTGGTAAACGGAGATTTCTGTCGGAAAGCATGTCTAAATATTTCACTTTAAGGTTGACGTGATCATATTCATTTTTATTCATAGACATTAGGTAAATGTTCTGTTTTTCTGACGTGTTGTGGTGTTTGTCGGAGTCACACTTATGTATGGTACATGACGCCGTGTTTATACAAGATCCTCCTTTAGTGGCTCCCCCAATGAACTGGGAATATCTGATCTCAGAGTACGGACTATCCTCTTCTTCCTGTCCACGTACCGGTGTTCTGTTAACATTAGAGAGTTCGATGTCTCCGGACTCCTGGATCATTTCTTGTTGTCGATCTACAAAAATATAGAGACACCTAACAGATTCAGAGCAATAAAATTTAAAATCATTTACATATTTTTTGCATGATTATTTTCAAATATGATTTTGTTGATTGTTTATTTTAAGAGTCATAAGAGAAAGGAACATATTCATGGTAGAATTGAATCAATATATATGTGTGTGTTAATGTTTTAGCTGAAATCTTATCCATTTGTCTGTGCAAAAAAAAAAAAAGAAAAGATTTTAAGTAGAATACTTCTTTAGTATGATGATCAAAAACTGATACTCATACTGATCTTCTACCGTTAAAAACTCTTTTTATTACGATGCGAAATTTAATGGTGTGACAAAAGAGATTATTACCTGGATCTAAAATAGTGATCGTGATAATACAAATTTAAACAAATATGGAACATCTAGCTACGCATCAATGTTAATGCTTTCCGATTGAATTCATAGCGATGTGTAGAAAGTCACTTAAATTGTTTATACTTCACATGATATGACGTCATAAGGAACTTTAAGTCACAATCTGCATTCTATTTAACAGTTCTCAGAGAATGTTTGGTAACTTAAAAAGTGAATTTCATTTAAACAGTAAAACACATTTAGCTCTGGGACACATTTACATTGCTGCGTATGGAGAGCGAAAACTTTATTTTATTATTAATAGTTAAGGTTCCAACGTGATGGAACGTAAACATCTTATATAAAACTTTGAAGTCTCGAAAATTGTTAGAAAAATGAAATTATATTTATTAACCCTACCTTGATTAACGCAAGAAAGAAAAGCCTGTCTCATCCTTGAATAGCTTAGAGAACCTGTGAATTTCCACTTCTTTTTCCTAAGGAAAACACAGAAAACAACAAGTTATGAAACACATGAAACACAATTTATGAAACATATTTATTCTGAAACTATTGTTGAAGGTGCGTGTAACGTCAACAGTGTAAACTTACCACGAGCGTATAAAGAGAATACACCCAATGATACAAAGAGAGGACAATGAGCCAAGTACAGAAAACCCTAGGGTTGACATTGGAGAATTATGATCATCCTCAGTGTGAATGTGACGATCCACACCACTGAGTTTGTTGTCTTGATAGGTAAACACTTCATCAGTTTCATTGGCGATTGTTGGTGGTTGGAGTAAATCAGTTTGGGTTGTAACATGATTTATCGATTGTGTGCCAGAATTGCTGTCTAAAAGTCAATACAAATTATAAACTGTAGATAAAAGTACAAAATGAAACAAATGAATTCAAACAATCAAAAGAGAATGGTCAGAATTTGAGCCGAAAAATAACGCCACATTTTTTTCCATTTTAATTTGTTACAATATTTATTACAATACTTGAATATAAAATACAAAGTAATTCTAACATGTTACGAAGTTATTTAAATGTCAGCTGTGAATACAGCGCTTGAAATGCTTTAATATACCGGTGTGTAAGCATGGTTTGGGCCTTGTTTTTGCTCTTAGGATATGTATTGGTAAAACAAAGACAAATCTCAATTCAAAATGGGATATAATTGAAATTTGAAAACATGAATTTATAAAAGCATTTGGTCGCCATATTAGTTTCGTTCGCTACCTAAATCCTACTGGGGTATATATACCGGTCAAGAAAGTTACGATTCGTTGCTTTATGTTTAGACATTCAGGTTGCACGGACTTCTAAATGCGTTAACAACACATCGTTGTAATATATAAGAAAAACGTAAATAAAATTTACTATCAAAAATAAAAAAAGGATATACTATTTTTAAAAATACAAGGTATCCGCATATAACTTGCACAGATAGCACTGCCTCATTTTGCGTACACATCGAACACGTGTGTCGTAGGTACAAAGCGCATAACATCTACAACATATTGTAGACAAGAGCTGCATCTCATGCAACATAGTAAAGAAGGGATAGTAAATCCAAGAAAATAACTACAAAGTACGACACAGGAAACGTTTTACAGTGTTCGGGGATTTTAAAAATTTTTGTGCTTGAATGTGAATCTTTGTTTTGTTTCTTTCACTGGATATTCACTTCGAGTTGCCACAATTTTTATAACGCATTTCTTTAAATTGTAACGTGTTCGGGTGAATGAAATACCTGAATATGATGAAGCAAGAAAAAATGACAATAACAAACCGTCAACCATCTCAACCAAAAAAAAAAAAAAAAAAAAAAAAAAAAAAAAAAAAAAATAGTGATTTTGGTCCTATATAGGAGGTTTGAATCGATATTCATAACAATATAAATCTTAAGCTTATATGACGGTAGTCGGAGATCAAAGGAAAATCGTGCATATTTTTTAATACATGTCATGCTTTAATTACATTCAACAATTTTTAATGTTGACCATAGTTTGTTTTGTTGTAAGTATTCTTTATCTATCCAGAAACAGACATATACCCCTTTCAAAAAAATATGTGAGTTGACAAACAACAAAGAGTTGCGAGTTCTTGATCTCATCTGAAACTTGACTTTTAAGGTTTCATCCACACCTTAGAAATACCTACACATGTAACTTTAAAAATGTTTTGCTCAAATTGCCTTACGTTCACTGTAAACTTTTTTATTATATAAAAACACTTTATAAATGTTTGCATCAAGTAGAGTAAGCGGTATAATAAATATTTGAGGTGAAAAGTACCACTCGTCGTTTCACAGCCAGTCACGTGATGGCACTCCGTAGCGTTACACTCACAGGGAGACTTACACAGCCGTCCATAATATCCAGAGGGACAGTACATTTTACAATTCCAGCCAAAGCTTCCGTGTGGACACTCTGTAAAATAACAAAGTTAGATGACTTAAATTGTAAAAATAAAATTGAGAACATGAATAACACGTGAGTTACATATAACACATTGCATATTATTTCATTACTGTGATGTATTTACCACTCCGACCATGGGAAATTCGGAGGACACTGAATCTCTGTTGTTATATATGAAAAATAATGCACAATATAACCTATATCAATGGTCCTATCCACACTTTGAAAAAAGTGTTCCCCTTTTCGGGGTCAACCCAAAGGTCAAAAGGAAAAAAAACCCCAACTTTTTCACTTCTTGATGCAATCTACAAAGGCTACTGTAAGAAATATATGGTTTTTTTCCCAAAGATGGCGGCCAAGGGACATAACTTTTGTAAAGAGTGGATTGGTCTATAATCTTTAGTTTTTGTCAGAAATGGTTGCTAGAATTACGCATGTATGGCTAAACCAAAATTCTAAAAGGACATATGGAATTATTATTTTTTTTTATATCATAATAGAAAAAGAGATATTTTAAGACACAATGGACATTATTGTCTGCACTGGAGAAAAAAAAAGATTCCTGGATCTTTAATCCATGTACTGTGAAACTAAAAATAAATTCATAAATGTTCATGTTACACTGAAAGTAAAAAAAAATGAAATGCTTTTCATTGACCTTGTGTTTTTCACTAAAATATATCTGACAAAATTGTTATCAAAAATTTGCATTATTGCAGCAGTGCAGCTGAGTTAAAGACACTTTTATATATATAAAAAATCGTTTTTACCTTATTTATTACATTTGTTCATCCTTGATTATATATTATAGAAATATAATAATAATAATCATAATTATGTGTTTTACCAATTATCTGCAACAACCTTAAATATCAAAAATATTACATAAACAGGAACCATTCTATAGATTTTTTCCTGTAGACTTAAATTTAAAATTATGAAATAATATTTTTTTGTATATGTTTGTAATTAGTCATTTCATTGACTGAATCAAAAAGTTTAAACTTTTTTTTGTTAGCGTCATAATGGCATGCGTTAAATATGTATTGTGAAATCATTAAAATTCTTGATGGCCTTTATTTTCATGGTATTTGTGGGAAGCCCTCCATTACGAATTTACACCCTCGACAAAAACAAATTTAGAAAGAGATCTTTTGCAACTGAAACTAAATACCGATGGATCCATGAAATAACATTCCCACGAATGAGCACAAAACCTGAAATCCATGAAAATTGGCCTCCACAAATTTAATTGATTTCCCAGTCTATCAGTACACTTGTCTTCACATTTAATTTTTGTACATTTTATTGTTTTATATATACATGTGGCAAATTCGTCCTTATTAGTGTTCTTGGTGATGGAAAATTGAATTATGAGAAATAAATTCAATGTCTTTATGATTTTATCTCCCATTAACAGGTTAACCGTTTTGATATTATTCTTTTAGTATTCTTTAGGATTTAAAGGTATAAAAGTCATATTGCAATAATATAATTTAAATAGTCCTGCTAATCAATGTGACAAAGTTTGATTGAGTGACTTTTAAACTAAAGTATGAGTAACAATCATAATGTACTTACCACTACAGCTGTTGTTAACTTTATTCAGGTATTGGTTGACGCAGCACGGATACGTTAATCTTTATGGTAAAAGTATATAGGTATATGTAAGACTTGTGAAAGTACTTGCTATTTTAAATACAAGTTATTCTAAACGTAATTAAAAAACCATTTACAAGAAATGATACCTGATACATACTTGTTGCACTCCAAGTTTTCCTTAGTATGTCGGATAAACAAGAACAAAGTGGCGTAATACAAAATCATCCTACAAAAAAAAAAATAAACTTTTAGCTTTGCAGTTTTCGAAAAACATAGTTTAAAACTAAAGCTCTAAATGTCAAATACCTTTTAAGCACACTGCTCAGTATTTCTTATGTCGATCGGCTGGACGCAATGAATCGTATTAAACTAAAGTGAACAGGAAGAAAATGAAAGCTCTCATGACTGGGAAAACAGATACTCAAAATAAACTTAATTAGTCATATGATTACTGAGCTAAAATAAATTTAAAGTACAGATGTCCGTTTAGTTTTTGATATTTTTACAAACTCATCTATTGATTCATACTATTGGTTTTTAGATTGTTTGCGTTTGATCCAATATATGAACTTTTGGGTCACGTGCTATTAGTTAATTAGTCTTGTTTATTTTTGCTGTATTTTTTCCAACAGCTTAAGTGAACATTCAATGGAGTGTAAGCGTTCTAATATCTGTAAATCAAATGGTCGGCTGGGCTACTATAATAACTTTAATATGATATCTGTGTGTTTTATCGTCATAAATATATAAATTGTCTCAATGATTTTAAAAATTTAAAAAAAAGAGAGAAACAAGGATGTTTAGTATTAACACATGTTTATAAAAGTTTGAATATATATGATTTGGTCTCATATTCACACAAGAGGTTCGTAAAAATGTGAGCAGCAGCCTCACTTTTGAAGAGACATTGCGATGCACTAAACATTTGATATTTGTTTAAATCTGGATGAATTTCAACGAGCTTTTAGGAGATGATGGTAATGCGCAAAACCACCTAATAATTTAATTTCTTTATATCTTTTTTATTTCCAATGACATTTTCAACAAATTAGTTCTTTTTAATCCACTTTGCCTTTTTTTAAATACAACAAAGAGAATACAAATGATTTGAGGAATTTACTCTGCTACAAATTTATACCTTTTGTCGTTTAAAAAAAATTTACGCCATCACTCAAAAATAAATACATTTGTTAAATCACTGATTATGCAAGGTATTCTGTATCTTTTTTATGTTTAAAGCAATACTGTATACACACTATAATTTATGTCAGTTTCAAAGACATTGAAAATGCTTGTTTCAATTTAATTATAAAAGTAACATTAATGTTGTTAATTACCTTTATTAATTCAATCGCGTTCGTAGATATAATGTTTTGATAATTTTAATTTTTTCCTTTCAGGAAAAGAATGACGTATCTGTTTTCTATATATGTGTTCGTTCGAGTGTTATCCTATTAAGCTATACAATTCTATTTGGTGCATTTAGAAATACTTATTAAAACTTGTCTCAATATGAATACATCATATTTTTTAAATTTGAAAACAAACTTTGCCTATAAACATAAAACCACAATCAAACTGGCTTCAGCAAACAATTATATCATAAAAAACATAATGTGTATAATTATTAAATTGAAAATTGGAAATATGATTTTTATCATGTAAAGGATTCATCATATCTAAAACTTTCTTCTTTTCTTTTTTTATCAATTTCGTTCTATTCTTGTTATATTCTTCCTTTTTATCAATATAAATGAGAAGCTCTCTTACTATCAAGTCTTGTAATCAAATCTTCATAATATGAGGATTTATGAAAAATTACTATCTCAATCTCTCCAAACATATCACTCAATTATGTTAAAAGTTCTTATTGATACCCACAATTCTTCTTTTAGAAGTTTTGTATACGCTTTGTGTGTTAATGGAATAATGCATATTATTCCGCCCTCCCACCAAAGTTACAAAAAAAATCAATAACAAAACTAGGCTTTTAAGAAATATTTGTGCAATGCAAACAAACACAAAAGCTCACTCCTCCTGGGCTCTATCTTTTTAGAGGTCCGTGTTGCTCTGCTTTGAATTTGTATCTTCCGTTTTATTGATTTTTGAGATGGTTGACATTTTGTTATTGTCATTTTCATGCTTGCATTGGTAATGATTATTTTGCAAAAAAATATTTGAAGTTTATGTTGTATTTAAAATTAGTTACCTATATAAAATTGATATTTGGTATAGCTTGTACATGCATATTTAAAAGGGGCATGATCACGATTTTGGTCAAATATTAGTATCCCGTTTTTAATGTTTACAATGTTTCAGTAAGGCATTTATAAATGGTCAACCAAAATTTGAGTGTCATTCGTCGTGTTATAAGCGAGATACAGAGCTCCTAATTCTTTGTCATGTAAACAAAGTTTTGGTTACGTTTTGAATGTGAATTCCAGTTTTAGACCCAAAATGATTGTGATAAACGCTAAAAACTATTTATTTATGCTTAAAACGAATTAGAACAGAGCGAAATCAGCTTGACAAAGAACTTTTGCTGGTATATTGAACAAATGTAAACAATAGCAGGGCACGAGCCTTGTTTACATGACAAAGGATTTCGAGCTCTGGATTTTGCCTATAACGCTACGACTGACTTTCAAATTTTGGATTATCATTATAAATGCATTTCTAAAACATTATAACCACTAAAAAAAGAACAATAAAATTGGACCAAAATCGTGACCATGCCCATTTAAGTTCTTAGATATCGTACTCTTGCAAATTCATTACAGATTAATTTTTGCTTACATATTAACGAATACAAAAGATTCAAACTGCCAGGCTTTCATTTTACTGAATTATAACATATGTATTATTAGGTGTCTTCACGTGATTTGACTTACAATGTGAATTATCGTTTGGAGAGTTCCCATGAAATGTTTGCTGTACATAAAAAATGAGGAAGATGTCAAAAATACCATCACGCAGAAACATTGTAAAAATGTTAAATGTAAACATGATGAATGTATATTTAGGGTCTTCCGTTTCCCAACCCTTCTGGGAAAATTTTCGCACAATTATTTTTTTTCCTTACAAATTTTGTGCATGCGATTTCTTAAAAACGGCTCGGTCGATTTTTATGAAACTTTCAGATCTGATAGCATCCTATCTGATCCTTATAGGATATTTTTTCATTGATGACGTCACCTCCGGTTATGAGATTTTGACGTTTTAGCGATTTTCAGAGAGTCGGTTTGTCCACGGTTCTCCTAGTAAACCATTGAAGGGATTGAGTTGAAATTCTCAGGGATGATTGTCGAAATCTTGCAAATGTGCCAATTGGCATCCGATTCTGTCTGACGCATAAAGCGCCGAAGCTCGGCAGGGATCGAAAATAGAGATGTAAAAAGCGCCGTGAATTTTTGTAGTTTTCTTTCATTATCTTTTTACTCTGAAATATTCACTTAAGATAATTTTGTTTTACAAATTTACATTTGCATTTTAAATTAATTTACATTTTCTATCTATTTCCCTTTTTCCCGGGCATCGCTCAATATTTTGATTGACATTTTCTGCATGCATTAAAGCGTTCTGTGTGTCCATTCATGCAATCGAAAACACAGAGATTGTGCATATGAATTGTTCACATCGTAATGAAGTTCGCTTTTAGCATACAAAATTAGCAGCTCACGCCGAGACTTACACGCAGTGTATCTACATGTATATTGCACGCAGTACATGTACATGTAACATCCTTTTTCAGCTTTTATTTGCATTAATGATGATCTCTATACAAAACGTATCAATACGCCTGACGTTACGTTTAAATTTTGTAATATTTGACGTCATTTTAAAGGTCAAATGACTTTTTTATCTACCAATAAGTAGAAAAATTAAATTATAAGCAATGAATTAAATATTTATTATTAAAGCTAAGTTTAAGATTAAATCCAAATTTACGAAGCTTGATGAGGTTTGTCTTTCACTTTCTCTTTGTTTACTGCCTTTCTGAGATGTAGAGCTTTCTTGTAAATATCCTGAAAAATAAAGTATGAAATAAAATGTCAACATATTAGCTATGAAACCAAACACATGGTACAAGGGATGTCTAGACTTTTTGTCATTTCTCTTTTAACACCTTAGCATATATAATAACACACTCATCGATTTGTCTTCAAAAGCAATATTTTGTTGCCTTTTAGTAATTATTGTAAATGTGCATGACAATACCCAATGCCTTTCATGAATTGCTGTAGATATGCATTACAGTACATTTGTGTATGATCCAGGGCATACACACACTGGTCAACACCATGAATGATAAGAGCATGGTGGTTGGGGGGGGGGGGTGGCTAAGATCCTGGAGAGTACCCCTACTGGGGAACCTAGTGGGGAACAACATAACTTTTGAAATCACTGCAAATACCACAACAAAAATAAAATTCCATAAAATGTTAAACAGTGATGATATATAAGATTTATTCTTATATCTGTGCACTGGCATTGCACCCTTCCCTGTTCGATCAGAAATATATAAGCAGAGCCATTGACTCCACTGCCTAGCCTAGCTTACCTCTGCCTTGTGGTACTCCTGTAGATGATACAGCGCGTTCCCGTAGAACACGGCACACTGGTCTTTCTGTGACAGATTCATTATCTCACTGTCTAGGTTGTTGTCACAGAGCGACATGACTATAGAAGCCTGAAATTAAAATAAATCATCCATTTATTTCTCACCTCCAAGAAATTGACAATCGTGATTTTTAGACACTAACATTCATTCTGCCAGCTCGCCAGGCCATCAGAACAGTGACCATAATTGTGCGTTCTATATTATAATAATTTAATTCTGGTTGTAACGCGCTTTCCGATTGGCTAAAAAAATATTTTATATTGTATAAAGAATGTTACATACGTCATAGTAAGACTTACGTCAATCAATCCGCATGACGTTACGTTTAAATTTTGTACAATTTGCCGTCATTTTAAAGGTCAAATGACATTTTTATCTACCAATAAGAGTAGAGAAATTAAATTATAAGCAATGAATTCAATTTTTATTAGTTTTATACGATATAAAATGGTTTGAAACAGTTTACACTTTTTATAAACCAGTTTGCGGTTTATCAAGCTAAAACTGCCCCAAACCATTTTATATCGTATAAAACAAATAAATATTGAATTAATTCCTTAAATGTGAAGATTTTCCGACAAGATTGTACTCCTACTATTTGACTTTCTTTTTTATTTATAAATGCAAGCACACCATGAAGTATACGACACTGGTACACTTGAATTACTTGTTTACAGCTATAGTTTGAGTTAAACACCGGTTTGTGTGGTCATTACCACTTGCACTACGAACAACTTTTCACTAAATAACAGAAGAGACATATTGGCTGTTTACCAGATGCTTCAAGCAATTCAAGCAAATGTCTGCTACATGTATAAATGTTAAAAGGAACCCTAATTGTTACATGAACACGCTGAACACGCTGAAATTTATCAAAATTTCCTAACAAGTAACTTAACTAATTACAGTTACTTGTTGTTAACACTTTTCAAAAGGTCTCTAGAAAAGAATGTATATAATTTTTAAAGTCATCAAAATCAAATGAAAAAATGATAATTTGATAAAAATCGAAGATGACCTCATCATATTTTCCCATTGAATATGATATTAATTGAAATTCGATGTGAATATATAAAGTCTTAACACTAGTTATGATAATAATGACTTGTGTTTCTTTTACAGCTGAAGAACAGAAATTATATAGGACGTCAAACTTTGTTTGAAAATAAATGTTTCAACATTTTTACTGTTAGGAAAACAGTCTGATAGTGCGGGTGGAATTTAGATCGTAAGCGAAAGCATTTGGTCAGATGTCAGTCAGACATGTAGTTGACATAATGGCGTTCCCACTCCAAGTGATCGTTCATGTCTATGCTGGAAACACTGAAACATGGTTTCAACACTTGTTCCGTCGGCTTCACTTTGACTGAAATATTATTACAAGTTTAAACGTTAGACACTGATAAAAGTTTGAATCAAGCTCAGTTTAATCAGTCCTTTGAATAAAAGTTTTTTAGTGACCGGAATTTCCAAGCTGATTTAGATGAAACTCATTCAATTGTTGGGAGCCAGATGCATGTTAAGAGTCTGAAAGTATGACATTTGGAATGAAGATCCTCTTGCTTTTCGTTTAGCTGAATGATACTAGATGTAGAACAAATGTGATGAAAGTGTTTTTTCTATAATTCAGGTAGATGGTGTCTACTTTACAGAGGGTGTCACAAAGTAGATCACCTGCCCTCTGTCCAGATTTGTAGAGTGGCAAGCTTTTGAAGAGTGAAGTCTTCAATCGTACATTGTATATGATTTTGTTTCTTTGCTGTAGAACACAATGGAATTACAACTGTTCTATGTATTTGACAACCTCTGTAAAATAGACACCATCTACCTGAATTATAGAACAATAACCTTTCATCACATTTGTTCTACATCTGGTATCATTCAGCTAAACAAGAAGCAAGAGGATCTTCATTCCAAGGTGTTGCCCAGTAGAAGCGGAAATCTTCTGATAGAAACTATAGCTTTCAAAAAAAAGTCACACTTTTGAAAAAGCTGAAAAACTTCCGTGGTGTAAGAGACCTGTAAATATTGTATTCTTAATTCAACAGAATAAAAAATACATGTCACAAGAACATTTGAATGTTAACTTTGAATGAATGAAATAGCAGAGCTCGTATATGCATGTAAGAGGTAAGCTAGGTTCTCTGATCCTAAGACTGATATTCAGAGATTTTGATATGATCCTAAATATATTGTCAGTTTTTGTTACTTTATATGTAAATTAAAATAAAAAAAAATCTGTAGAAAATCTAAGTGTTTTCACGTTTGACCAACTAAAATGTGTTTGAATATACATGTCTATATAAAAATTGGGTTTGTTAGGGTAAAATTTGGAGACCAATGCTTTTATTTTCCTTAAAAAATTCTTCCTCACTTTTATTTAAGGGGGGGGGGGGAGTCATTACAATCGGACACGTGATAATTTCCAATATACACTGCATCATACCCAAATTTATTGAGAAATATAAAAAAAAAAATTTACTTCAATTTTTTCTCAGACAAAGTCACTTGAAAAAGTAAATACATTGTATGAAAAAACTCTCAGATTACTAAGTATTTTTTTTTTCCTTTTAACAGAGTCTATGATGCATACAAATTCCTCCCCGAATATTTTGAACGATCATTTTGATAATAAAAAATCGATAAAGATATAAAGATTGTGTAATTTAATAACGGCAACAAAGACATTTAAAACATACATGCAAGTTTATATTTAGAGATTAGTTTAAGGTGGCTCACTATTCCCTGAAGTAGTTTCTGAAAGCAGCACAAAACGCCATTTGATATTGAAAAATAACAAGATACATATTAAGAAGTATAAAGAATAAGCAAAAACAACTTCATGTTTAAATTATTTTGACATATTGGACTCTGAATAATCTGTTTACATTTTTAGACTCTGAATCATCTAGTTAAACTAATTGTATGTATTAAGTTTGTTTACATTTTGGATTAGCATTTAGAAGACTACATGGTATGTACACTGTACCGTCCTACTTTGATTAAAGTTTTCACTAAGATGAAGGAAGACAAAGGTTTATACATAAAGGTAAACCTTTATGTTTTGAAATGTAAACATATGAACATTATTTTTCGTAAGTAATGATTATATACTATCTGCATACACAGGAATAAAGTACAGAATTAATATTTGACTATGTTTCAGAAACATCCCATTATCACTTCCCTATGAATACTTAATTAAGTAACACATGGTATGTTGTTAATGCAAATAGTTGTAGAAAAGTAGCCTTTCCTGTTCACAGGAGAGAATTACATGTACACTACTGTCTCATGCTTAGCTAGATAGTAAGCATCTAGTTTACAAACTGACATTA
>WFKH01010931.1:69831886-69836886 GCA_016163765.1 Magallana hongkongensis
ATATAATCATTACTTACGAAAAATAATGTTCATATGTTTACATTTCAAAACATAAAGGTTTACCTTTATGTATAAACCTTTGTCTTCCTTCACCTTAGTGAAAACTTTAATCAAAGTAGGACGGTACAGTGTACATACCATGTAGTCTTCTAAATGCTAATCCAAAATGTAACAAACTTAATACATACAATTAGTTTAACTAGATGATTCAGAGTCTAAAAATGTAAACAGATTATTCAGAGTCCAATATGTCAAAATAATTTAAACATGAAGTTGTTTTTGCTTATTCTTTATACTTCTTAATATGTATCTTGTTATTTTTCAATATCAAATGGCGTTTTGTGCTGCTTTCAGAAACTACTTCAGGGAATAGTGAGCCACCTTAAACGAATCTCTAAATATAAACTTGCATGTATGTTTTAAATGTCTTTGTTGCCGTTATTAAATTACACAATCTTTATATCTTTATCGATTTTTTATTATCAAAATGATCGTTCAAAATATTCGGGGAGGAATTTGTATGCATTATAGACTCTGTTAAAAGGGAAAAAAAATACTTAGTAATCTGAGAGTTTTTTCATACAATGTATTTACTTTTTCAAGTGACTTTGTCTGAGAAAAAATTGAAGTAAATTTTTTTTTTATATTTCTCAATAAATTTGGGTATGATGCAGTGTATATTGGAAATTATCACGTGTCCGATTGTAATGACTCCCCCCCCCCCCTTAAATAAAAGTGAGGAAGAATTTTTTAAGGAAAATAAAAGCATTGGTCTCCAAATTTTACCCTAACAAACCCAATTTTTATATAGACATGTATATTCAAACACATTTTAGTTGGTCAAACGTGAAAACACTTAGATTTCTACAGATTTTTTTTTATTTTAATTTACATATAAAGTAACAAAAACTGACAATATATTTAGGATCATATCAAAATCTCTGAATATCAGTCTTAGGATCAGAGAACCTAGCTTACATCTTACATGCATATACGAGCTCTGCTATTTCATTCATTCAAAGTTAACATTCAAATATTCTTGTGACATGTATTTTTTATTCTGTTGAATTAAGAATACAATATTTACAGGTCTCTTACACCACGGAAGTTTTTCAGCTTTTCCAAAAGTGTGACTTTTTTTTGAAAGCTATAGTTTCTATCAGAAGATTTCCGCTTCTACTGGGCAACACCTTGGAATGAAGATCCTCTTGCTTCTTGTTTAGCTGAATGATACCAGATGTAGAACAAATGTGATGAAAGGTTATTGTTCTATAATTCAGGTAGATGGTGTCTATTTTACAGAGGTTGTCAAATACATAGAACAGTTGTAATTCCATTGTGTTCTACAGCAAAGAAACAAAATCATATACAATGTACGATGGAAGACTTCACTCTTCAAAAGCTTGCCACTCTACCAATCTGGACAGAGGGCAGGTGATCTACTTTGTGACACCCTCTGTAAAGTAGACACCATCTACCTGAATTATAGAAAAAACACTTTCATCACATTTGTTCTACATCTAGTATCATTCGGCTAACCGAAAAGCAAGAGGATCTTCATTCCAAATGTCATACTTTCAGACTCTTAACATGCATCTGGCTCCCAACAATTGAATGAGTTTCATCTAAATCAGCTTGGAAATTCCGGTCACAAAACCACTTTTATTCAAAGGACTGATTAAACTGAGATTGATTCAAACTTTTATCAGTGTCTAACGTTTAAACTTGTAATAATATTTCAGTCAAAGTGAAGCCGACAGAACAAGTGTTGAAACCATGTTTCAGTGTTTCCAGCATAGACATGAACGATCACTTGGAGTGGGGACGCCATTATGTCAACTACATGTCTGACTGACATCTGACCCAATGCTTTCGCTTACGATCTAAATTCCACACTCATTATCAGACTGCTTTCCTAACAGTAAAAATGTTGAAACATTTATTTTCAAACAAAGTTTGATGTCCTATATAATTTCAAGTCTTCAGCTGTAAAAGAAACACAAGTCATTATTATCATAACTAGTGTTAAGACTTTATATATTCACATCTAATTTCAAATAATATCATATCCAAAGGGGAAATATGATGAGGTCATCTTCGATTTTTATCAAATTATCATTTTTTCATTTCATTTTGAAGACTTTAAAAATTATATACATTATTTTCTAGAGACCTTTTGAATAGTGTTAACAACAAGTAACTGTGATTAGTTAAGTTACTTGTTAGAAAATTTTTAAAAATTTCAGCGTGTTCAGTGTGTTCATTTAACATTTAGGGTTCCCTTTAATATAAATAGCATCGCAGACATTTGCAATATCGTTTGAGGAGATGTCTGCAAAAAATGCTCGGTTAGATTTCTTTCATACAGTATATCTTAGATATTTACAGCTTTAATTTCAAAGAACAAAATATTAAAGTTTAAAGTTTCAGAAAATAATCATTTGCAAATACGACGATTTTAGCAACTAAATGCAACTATGTTGCGTAAAATTATCTAAAACTATACCTTAATTATGGCTTTTCTTTAAAAAAAAAACATAGATAAGATATCATTTTATGATTCAAAGAGATAAAGCATTACATTAACCCCAAAAACGAAAAGGTCAACCTTCTAATTTTTAAAAAGTCAAATTAATTGATGAATACAAATAATTAACAGTTGCATGCGCGTGGAAAATTTAAAGGCAATTTAAATCGGGTTCGACATTACACACACGATAACGATTCACTATTCACAGGATTAATCTCTGCCATTCAGTCAACTGAGATGTGACTGAAAGGTAACTGAAATTTGACTGAATGGCATAGCTATGCCATTCAGTCACATTTCCAGACCATTCAGTTAACATTCAGTTGACTGAATGGCAGAGATTCATTTTGTGATTTTTTTTTCAGTTTTGCCACTTTTGGCGTTTGAAATTAAAACTTGTGCTGCCAATATCAATTGAACAAGTAGGATGAATCTATTCGAATATGTAAAGCATCTTCATGTTTGTGAACTCTACAATGACCCGAAGCATCTGGTAAAGAGCCAATATGTCTCTTCTGTTATTTAGTGAAAAGTTGTTCGTAGTGCAAGTGGTAATGACCACACAAATCGGTGTTTAACTCCAACTATAGCTGTAAACCAGTAATTCAAGTTTACCAGTGTCGTATACTTCATGGTGTGCTTGCATTTATAAATAAAAAAGAAAGTCAAATAGTAGGAGAACGATCTTGTCAGAAAATCTTCCCATTTAAGGAATTAATTCAATATTTATTTGTTTTATACGATATAAAATGGCTTGGGGCAGTCTACGCTTTATAAACTGCGAACCGGTTTATAAAAAAGCGTAAACTGTTTCAAACCATTTTATATCGTATAAAACTAATAAATATTGAATTCATTGCTAATAATTTAATTTCTCTATTCTTATTGGTAGATAAAAAGGTCATTTGACCTTTAAAATGACGTCAATTTGTTCAAAATTTAATCGTAACGTCATGCGGATTGATATGTTTTTGACGTAATATTTACTATGACGTAGGCAACATTCTTCATACAATATAAAATATTTTTTTAGCCAATCAGAAAGTGCGTTACAACCAGAATTAAATTATCATAATATAGAACGCACAATTATGGTCACTGGTCTGATGGCCTGGCCAGCTGGCAGATCGAATGTTAGTGTCTAAAAATCACGATTGTCAATTTCTTGGAGGTGAGAAATAAATGGATGATGTGTTTTAATTTCAGGCTTCTATAGCCATGTCGCTCTGTGACAACAACCTAGACAGTGAGGTAATGAATCTGTCACAGAAATACCAATGTACCGTGTTCTACGGGAACGCGCTGTATCATCTATAGGAGTACCACAAGGCAGAGGTAAGCTAGGCTAGGCAGTGGAGTCAATGGCTCTGCTTATATATTTATGTTACAAAATGATCGAATAGGGAAGGGTGCAATGCCAGTGCACAGATATAAGAATAAATCTTATATACCATCTCTGTTTAACATTTTATGGAATTTTATTTTTGTTGTGGTATTTGCAGTGATTTCAAAACTTATGTTGTTCCCCACTAGGTTCCCCAGTAGGGGTACTCTCCAGGATCTTAGCCACCCACCCCCCTTCAACCACTATGCTCTTATCATTCATGGGATTGACCAGTATGTGTATGCCCTGACTCATATACAAATGTACTGTAATGCATATCTACAGCAATTCATGAAAGGCATTGGGTATTGTCATGCACATCTACAATAATTACTGAAAGGCAACAACATATTTCTTTTGAAGACAAAAAATAGATCCATATTTTGCCATAAAAACAAATCTTTTATACAAAAAATACACTATATCCAATGACTCAATTAATGCTTTAAGAGCTATTTTTAGAAATAAACAAAATGCATGTCAACCATCTAATTAATTGATTTTTTTTCCCATCTTTTTGGGGGTTTTTTTGGTTAAAATGCTCGATTACTTAAATTGACCATTCTTTTTGGTACTGACATGCGTTTTTTAAAACAATATTTACTATTTACACAAATAGCTTTATCTGGCCCCAGGATCATGAAGCATTTTTAGTCTTAAGTTCAAATTTCAATCATTCATAAAATTATAATATATCATTAGATTACGCTTTATATTTGTAATTATCAACATAATATAGAGACACATTTTTATATAGCTTTTCATTTTTTCGATGTTTTCAATTAGAAGACAATAAGTTAAGACAGTGTAAAATTGTTGACTTAAGTCTAAGACTGCTTCGTGATCCTGGGGCCTGAAATTTTAACTCCAGAATCAATACATATTGGTTTTTGATTTCATTATCAAAAAAAAGAAGTGTGCAAGTTCATTTTCTTTAAATTTGAAAGGTTACAAACCTTATAAAAACATAAGACTAAGCGTGATTTATAACAGGATATATTATGGAAGTTTTTGAAAGGCACTTGTATATGTTGTTGTGATGTATGAGAGTTGTTCGGAAAATATTGAGACATTTATTCTTACTCC
>WFKH01010931.1:69841886-69843043 GCA_016163765.1 Magallana hongkongensis
ATGTAAATTATTAAGGGATTCAAGACTAATGAAATTGCTTTCTGCATCAAAAAGATCAATTATAAATATAAAGCCTGCATTAAAATAACTTTTTAAGAAAGCTGAATTATTTTCAACTCTAATATGTGGGTTATACCATATGTGTTCACTATGATTGTTTTCATTTTTAAGGGCTAAAATGTCTATTATCTTCTGCCAGCTATAAAATACTTCTTTCCAAAAACAATTATGCATTATATTACCATGTCTGGATAGGAAATCTGTTCCTCTTAGCCATAAATTGTTAACTGTTATATTTAAACTTGTCTCTAACAAATTAACCCATATAGATTTTGAACGAGTTAGTCTCCTTATCCAGTTTGACTTCAAGGCCAGAATAAAGACATTATAATCTACCATTTTAAGACCGCCAGATCTATAGTCTTGTATAATAGTTTGTTTATTTACTTTGTGTATTTTGCTTCCCCAAAGATAAACGTATAATTCTCTCTCAAAGTTTTCTAAGAAGTCTTTACTTGGCTTTGGTAATGTAAGTACCAAATGATTCATTTTTGGAATTATAAGTCATTTAATGACAGTTAATCTTCCTAATATTGTTAATTTACGTAGTTTCCACTGCTTTATTAGTTTTTTTTATGTCGTCTAGTTTTACATTGTAATTTAAGTTTATCATATCATCTAAGTTTACCGAAAATTTTATCCCTAGCAAGTCAAAGTTTGTATTGTTCCAATCAAGTTTCCATCTCGAGTGATGAAAAGTTTCTTATGAGAATTTTTTACTTCCTATCCACACCATCTTTGTCTTAGAAAAGTTAATATTTAGTCCTGATTTATCAGCAAAAAAATCTAGTTCTCTAAGAATACCGTCTAATGTTTCTGGCGATCCATCTGGTATCTCCTATTTTTATGCCTTTAATATCTTTATTATTTCTAATTATTGTTCCTAATATTTCTGCACAAAGCAAGAATAAGTAGGGTGATATTGGGTCACCCTGTCTGCACCCTCTCTGTGGGTAAAAATAGTCCGATATTATACCATTTTGAATAATACATGTTTTTATGCCATTATAAAAGGTCTGTATCCAATCTTTTATTGAATTTCCAAAATTAAATAAGTCAAGTGTATGAAAAACAAATTCCCATGATATAGAATCAAA
>WFKH01010931.1:69846343-69860310 GCA_016163765.1 Magallana hongkongensis
GGGGGGGTCAGAAGCATTTTTTTTGGCAATTTTATAAATTAAATGTAATTTTAAGAAATTTGAATTTTGAAGGGGGGATCTGGACCCCTGACCCCCCTCTAGATCTGCGCATGGGATAAATGTTAATTTCATGCTACTATTTGTCTACCAGGATTAAATTAAATTTTTCAAAATCTTATTGCACATCTATAGGACAGTCCCTATCATCTCTCAAGATATGATGTATCTATTCATTAATTAATAAGGGGAGTTCTTGGATCTAGGTTTTTTTAGGAGTGATAAACGTCAATTTTCTGCTATTTTTTGACTCCCTAGATGAAATTTAAATTTTTAAAACCTTACTGCATATCTTTAGGACAGCCTCTATCATATACCAAGATATGATGTGTCTATTCATTAAATCATAAGAGGAGTTCTGGGATGTAGGTTTTGTTTAGGAGTGATAAACGTCAATTTTCTGCTATTTTTTGACTCCCTAGATGAAATTTAAATTTTTAAAACCTTACTGCACATCTTTAGGACAGCCTCTATCATATCCCAAGATATGATGTGTCTATTCATTAAATCATAAGAGGAGTTCTGGGATGTAGGTTTTGTTTAGGAGTGATAAACGTCAATTTTCTGCTACTATTTGACTTTCTGGATGAAATTAAAATTTCTAAAACCTTATTGCACATCTATAGGACAGCCCCAATCATATCCCAAGAGATGACAGAGCTACTCGAAAAGTTGTAAGAGGAGTTACAGGAACCATACTTTTTTTGCAAAAAAACGTCATTTTTTGTTGCCCACTGATCCCTGTGATGAAAAAAAAAATTCTGAAACCTGATCACACTTCAAAATGACACCCCCAATCATATTCTAGAAGATCATTTGGCTACTGCAAAAAAAAAATGACGTTTTTTAAACCAGATTTTTTGTAAAAAAAAAAACGTCATTTTTCAGCTACCAAATGACCCCCAGGGCAAAATTGAAATTTCCGAAACCTTATTGCGCATCTATAGGATACCCCAAAACATATTCCAAAAGATGATTTGTCTATTGTTGAAAATGTAGGAGGAGTTCGAGGAAGAAGGTTTTTTGTGAAAAAACGTCATTTTTTACAAATTATTGGACCCCCAGGACTACCAGAGAATTTTTGAAACCATTTTACAAAACAACATGACACCCCCAATCAAACTCCAAGAGTTCAGATTGCTAGTTTATACGATGTAAGAGCAGTTTGAGAAAGTAAAACGTGACAGACGGACGGACAGACGGACGGACGGACGGACGGACGGAACAGGACAACAACAATATACCCGAACTTTCTTTAGAAAGTGCGGGTATAATAAATAGATAAATAATCACTACACAGCCGAAGAGAAGAAAAGGTAATAATGGCTCAATTTTTTTTAATGACTTAAATGGTTGTGTCTATCAGAAATAACATACTAAACTAGTTACTTTTATATTAAAGAAACCCCCCCCCCCCCCCAAAAAAAAAAAAAAAAAAAAAAAATTAAAAAAAAAAAAAAAAAAAAAAAAAAAAAGAAAAAGAAAAAAAAATAAATAAAAATGGGGGAAATAAGGGCTGGTGGTTTTTTTTATATGTTTCAAATATCAATTAGACATCAAAATGTCTTGGTTGTTTTTTGTTTAACATGCTGTATGTTTGTTAAATACAATATGTTTTACTGTGCATAATGATCACTTAAGGAAAAACCTGAACACACTACGGGATCTCACTTATAGATCAGTCGGAGCCGGGGAGTTTCTTTAATGCACTAATTCCAGCTTCCTTAATGTGTCGAAATCTAAACGATTTTTGAGACTGAGGTTGTTAATTCAATCAATACAATTGTTCTGACAAAAATGAATTTATTTAGAAAAAAACTGACTACAGTGCATGCGTACTGTGACGCATCAACTTCACGCAATGAAAAATATTTCAAATTTAAATCACAGACATAAGTTTCAAAAATTTAAATGTAATATTTTCATTATTCAACATAAAAAAGGTTTTTAAAACAAAAAAAAACATACATAATGTAGGCATTGAATGCACCATTGATTAAATAGTATATGGACTCAAAACAAAGTCTAGTATTGTTGAATATGATGTTTATTTTCAATTCTTAAAGTATACATGCATATGCTGTACTAGGCATGTAAGACAATGCCCTCTATGTCTCCAGTGTTATAAACACAAGATTGCGAAGAAAATGAGAGCGTTATTTCCTCCATTAACTCTACACGCAATACTCTAGGATCTCCATCATTAAGAATATTTTAGTTCTTTTTGATAGATTGATGTTTGTGTTAATGTAAATTAAACAAGACAGACAATCCCTCTCGAGATTTGGCATTACGTAAGGTAAAGTAAATCTGTTGGTGTTCTCATATTATGTTTACAATGAAATGTCCTAGACAGTTGTGAAAAAAAACCCAACAGGTTCAATATTAAGGTATCTCACTCCTCAATGTTGTTGTATCAAGATCAATTCTCTGTAATTATGAAAATTGTATAAAGATGTTCCGGCACGCATAATCACAATTTATTTTTTTATTGCATGCAATGATAATAATTTATATCATGAGTAACAAGATGCCATAAATATGCTGCTAAGGGCTACCGGTGCAATGGAAACGGACAACAAACATAAAAAAAAAATGGTAAGTCATAGCAAATTTGAAGTAATTAATGATGAGTTTGATAAATACTACAATAGTTATTATTGAACAAAAGTTACAGATATAAAGCTTATTCAAAATGTACATGTTACATATAAAAATGACTCTTGTTGGTATGGTAACAAGGTTTAAAAAAGAATTTCAAAACAAATGAATAAAACACATTTTGTAAAGCAAAACGTTTTAAATCACGTAAATTGAAACATTATTCAACATTCTAAATTCATTATTGTTTAAAACTACATAGCAACGGCATTTCCTTTTGCTAAATTGCAGCTTCAACCGATATTGCATGAAAGCTAAAGAAATGTTTGGTTATTCCAATCATTTTTTTTTAATATCATGTTACATGTATGAGCAAAAACTATTCAAAAGTACCTCAAAATATGCAGATTTCTGTGATTTGATTAACTATAGGACCGATTTCAGAACGTCATGATGCTCTCGATGATTTTGATACTTCAAATTGCTTTAAAGGTTTACGCCAAAAAATGTAATAAGTATGTTTTATTTTTACATTGTTATAGCAGACGCTTATATACCAATACGATGAAGAATACAATTAAGTTGAAAATTTCTTTTTTAGCTTAAAAAACAAAAACAAATGCTGCTACAATGAATATTTTGACAAGAACAATAACAATAACAGATGTGTCGGTATGTATGTTTCCGAAATATCTATCTATCTATCTATCTATCTATCTATCTATCTATCTATCTATCTATCTATCTGCATTGATTCATCGATCAAAATAAAGGGTAGCTAGTGTGAGAGAGTTACGTAATACTGAAAAATCTTATCATATGGATGTTTGGATTATTATTTATCAAAGTGCTTCAAAGTAATAAAAAAATCGGTGACATACTGGAATTGCAGTTTTACAGAGAAATAATAATTATTAATGCATGCTACCGAAGGTAAATTGAAACTAAAACATTAAAACATGGTAAAAAAAAAAAAAAAAAAAAGCTTAAGTTAAGGTTAGCGACGGTATTCCGAGGGTTTATCATTTCTTTTTTTTCTTTTTTCTTCTTTTTTTTTTTTGCACTTGCTAGATCCGGTTAAACGTCAACAAGATATATATCTATAATAAAACGTAATATTTGAAGTTTTTATGAATGGAAGTTTTGGATGGAATTGTGAAACACCCTGTACGTCAGGATTCTATGGTTATCTCTGTTCGACGCCATGCGAGTGTGAGGCTCAACAGTGTGATAAAGAGACTGGTTGTCAGTCAAGAAATAATGAGACAAGTAAGTACTACAATATGTGAGTTCTAAACCAATCAAATATAAACTGACGGATTTCTTTTCTCACATGTCAACATGATGAACAAAGAACAAAATACTTTTTTTTTTAATATGATCAAAATAACTTTAAAATGTCTGAGGTTTTAAAAATCATTTTAGCAACACTCCGAACCAACAGTCACACCCTGACTACCATCGTTTCTCAGGAAAATGCAAGTCAAGAAGAGTACACTGGTAAATATACATTTTACAAAATCTGTATGACAGATTGTTGTTGTTAAATATCGATGAACATTGAAAGACAGCAAAATTTTAAATATATGATTAATATTTTACAAATAAAACATCCGGATGTCCTTTGTTCATCATGTTGACATATGAAAAAAGGAATACGGATAGTAAGTGCCTGGAAAGGTGACTGAATGGCTGATGAAAATATAAAATATAAAGATTTTTGATTCATTCAAATTTTAATTCAACTTCAGACCTTGAATTAGGTAACAAAATATTTTTTTTTAAATAATAATGTCAAATAAATGAGTTAGCACAAAAAACATTGCTATCAAATTAACGTAAAAAAAAATGTCTACCATTCAGTCTCCATGTAGTAACAATATCCTTTTAATTACTACATTCAGAAGTTTTTATATCCCTTATTTGTTGTCCCTTATCGAGGCCGAGTACAGTTAGATTACGCACGCTTTCGCGCAGCATTTCATTTGCATTGTGACGTCATCTTTTTGCTTGGTTGACGCCATGGCGTTATTTCAACTGTAGATATTCAGCGAAATTTGTCGAAAATAGCTCGTTTCAAGGGGTAAAATTGATATTATATTTTAGAATAAACATAAATGTGTTTGAAGAATGAGCCATATTTGGGCTCGGGTCGAAAACGTAAAGAGGGTTCAGCAAGCCTAGCCCTTTTTCTTACCCAGCCTAAATATAGCTTAATACATGGTTTTTTTTAAGACAGTAACCATGTATTTTATATATGACCCTTAATATGTGATATTTTATATATTTTGCTTAAATATGACTGAATGTTTAATTATACTATAAAGATCACAATTTCCGCCTTTGTCAAATGAAAAATAGCCATTATCCGACAAATCTAGAAAATTGGGCATACAAAAAAAAACCTTAGAAAAGACCCCTGGAACAAACCAGGAGGTAACCTTTTTTTTTTATTTGATCATTTGATGCCTTTTAGCAATAATTTTCACATGTAGAACAGAAAAAAAAAATCCCTAAGGCAGAAGTTTAAAAAAAAATGAAAAAAAAATGTGCAAAATTGATGCATTTCAAGCAAAGTCCCATAGGGTCTAATGTTAAAAATTAACAAACTTTGAGATGATCCCCTAAACAAACGATGTGGTAATTGCCTGATTTTTTGGTTTTAAAATAATAATTATATCAGAAGAAATTAATTTAAAAAGTTTCATCAAAAAATCTAGGGCAGAACAAATTAGACCCGGCCTCGTTAAAACCGAACAGCTATATGAAGCTACTTTTGATAACACAAGATACACAACTAACATGAAAAACTGGATTCTTTTTTGAATATTGTGATTCCTTTCTTATTGCAACATTTGTTTCAGATTCATTTCGTTACTAATACATATGTTATGTCTCCGAAATCCAAAAAAGTATTAAGAAATAGATTAAAAATCGTATATCAAAACTCCTATAACCAAAGAAAAAAAAATCAAGTGATAATGCATGCAAAGGTATCTATGTTTTCCTTTCTTTGAGAGAACTAACTTTAAGAGATAACTAAAAAATATATTTATTCAGCAAAAGTTATTTGCGGATATCGGCCATATGAAACTTTATGAATCTTATTCTCATTAATTCAGAAATGTTTAAAAATGATTATAGCAAACACCCGAGTTCGAAAGAAACCCACCTTTTCAGGAAACAATGTCCAAGAAACTACACGTGAGTATTTTTATAATGGTACACAATTTTTAAGTTTGTAACATTGATTGTTGAAAATAGTTTACTTTAAAATCAAAGAAAGAATTAAACTTTCCAGAACAATAAAGAACAAAATTCACGACCTAAAACATGTTGATACTTTTAACGTTTTCTAACTAGTTGTAATAATCTGATCCAGTAACACAACCAAAAGTATGAAGTCCTCTTGACTTTTTGACAATGTTTATAGACGTTGAATTCACTGTTAATAAACAAATGCCGTATTTTGTTTTATTGGGAAATACCATTTTTGATGATCTTGAAAATTCTCACACTTTGATTATACAGAAACTTCTGATCATCAGAAGAATATTAGTGGAACGTCAGCACCTACCGATACCATTTTCAGAGAGACGACTACAGGACTCAGTGACAAACCCAATCTTGTTTTTCATTGCTTCGATTACAACAGTTTTCATTGGTGGAGCATTTATTTGTTTTCGAAAGAGGTTGAAATCAGATTCCTTTATCACTGATTAATTTTATACTCTTATCAATGTTGAATATTATATATTTTATGATAAGTTAAAAATAATGAAAACCCCAAAATTGTATATTTCAGATTCATTGAGGCATTCATTAACAGATATCAAGGTAGAGAAGACCTTTTGTTGAAGATGTCTTATTTTTCTGTGACGTAATTTGTTCCCAGATAATTAAATAACTCTAGCAATTTCGTTCTCTCAATTACATCTTTAGTTTCATAGCAAAGATTGTCAAAGAATATAAATTATTTTATTTTCATAATCATGTAAGTTCATACACTTTATCATTGCTATTTTTGTTTTACTTAATTATTTTTAGGAAGAAAACAACCAAAAGCTAGAACTTTACCTACCGATCGTGATTCGGGTTACGATGAAATTCGTTACTCACAATTCATCAGGAATAGTAACGTCTGTGCAGAAGTCGATGCATCATCATGTGCGAATGGAATGGCTGGTTATTCTACAAAAAGTCAAAATGTACTCTCAGTTATTTATGATAACTATGATGACGAAAACGAAGATTATAGTCGACTGCTGCTTAAGCAAAATCAGGGCACTAGCATCCCAAAGAGAAACATTCTTTTGGAGGATGAAGGTTATGCATTCTTACAAACCAGTGACATCAAAGAATTAAAATCGGACATTGCAGTCCAAAAACATCGATCTCAGCCCAGATTCGCAACAATTCAAAACCAAATTTCTTCTACCGACTTCAAACCTTATTACGATGTTTGTCAGAAAATAACATTCTACGCTTTAAATGTTTTTCCCCGAGTTCATTTGAAACCAACTGAAACAAGTGAAGATAATATAGAAATTACTTGTTGTATCCCTCCTAAACGATGGTACATAATAATTCGTTAAAATTTGCATCGTTGCGTTTCCAAAGAGATAATTAAGTAATTTAAATATCGTTTGTAATGTTTATATCAAACAAATTGTATTTTGATTTGTCGCAATGTTTCACTCCAATGAGCGAAGATTTTATTTTAATTGTCCTTGGTACATCAACAAAGTCTTTAATGGCCTGTTTGAATGAGAAGTGTTAATTGATTAATCATTGAACAAATCAACGTGCATGTTTCCTGAGGTCAACTTTAAGACAATCATGTTCAAAAAAATACAGAAATGACATCAGACAATTAAATTCTTTCAGTTATGAAATGGGGTTTGTTTTATTACTCACACCAATTATTAAAGTAAGGTCCATAAAATAAAAAGAATTGCTCTGCCACTTTTTCTTAAAATTTTGACCAGAGTGAATATATCTCAGATCAGTATTCCTATTACTCTAATTACAGTTCCTACAAATCAAATTCTGATATGTTTAATCAATCATTTAAGAAACAAAGACATTGCGACAGATGGTTGTTACACGGTCAAGCTGTTTGGCAAATCAAAATGTTTATCAAGAATCTAATTGATTTAAATGTCATGCTTTGGATACTGTGACATCATCATTGTTGGTGGTTGACCAAAGTTTTTGTCTTTCGTGGATAAACCTTGTCCATGAAATTGCACACTCACAAACGTTAAACAAACATTTGTTTAATATTTATTAAATCATCCCGATTACACTACCAACACAATTGCATCTCAACCCACAGGAAACTTTTGGCTCCCCACAAACATTTACCTCCCAACAAATAAAAATAATTCCACAGTACTCTATCAGACTACAGGACAACTATAATACACTAAATGATCAGTAATTATATAAATTGAAGCAACAGTTTTATTTCATATGATAATCTAAGTTCATGCTCACATTTTTGCACATATATATTTATAATAAGTTTAACTGTAAATACATGTAAATGCATACAATTGTATCTCTGTCATTGAGAAACTACATGAAAATGTTTAGTTCCTATCTTTTTATTGCAAACGCATAGATCGTCATAAAGTATGATGCTATAACGAATTTTGGAGCAACGGGAGCAACAGTTGCATAGGTAATAAAAATAAATACCCGTAACTATATATAAACGCTTTACTGAAAGTCACTAGTTTTCAGCTTTTAAATACAATTGTGTTATCGAACTACTCGCCGTAATGTTACTTACTGCATTAAACTATTAGGTAATGAGATATTTTGGCAGTTTCTTGAAAATATAAACGAGCTTTATTAAACAAAAGTATAAAATTCAGAATAAAGTAAGGGTAAGTAATAAAAGTATAAACTTATTTGTTAATGTTCAAGTTTACAAGCTTATTAAAATAATTTACATATGCAAACAAAATGCAAAAATAATGACACCTCGGCCCAGACGGGTCGGCCCAAGATTTAAGACACCTCGGCCCACATAAAAGACACCTCGGCACAAGCAAAATTAAATTAATTTAACTATTTTTATTTGCATGTATGTTTTATTAAAATATTTCATATCAGTTAAAATGCAAAAGAAAGTGAATGAATGAAAAAAAAACAATTAAGTGCCTATTGTTAATCAAACAAGAAAGTAAAATTATGAAAAAAAAGAAGACAATTAAGTGCTCTATAATACAGTTGAACTTTGATATCTCGAACACTGATATCTCGAATGTATACAATGGATATCTCGAAATGATTTGTAAGTCCCAACCACTTATTTTTTAAGGATTTTACTCTCGATATCTCGAATATTCGGATATTTCAAAGTTTTTAAACAGTCCCATTGAGTTCGAGATAACGAGTTTGACTGTAGTTAAAAAAACAAGAGGATGCGGTACTCTCCGTTTGGGTATCAAACGCGTGTCACTGGTGACAGTGAAGATTTTATTACGATTATAAATAAAAAAATATATATGTATTTATGTTATAAACAAATACACATATATGCACAGGCATTAGATTCATGAAAATATATATTGAATTGGTTATCAAATATTCTAAAATGATATGGATGAATATATAAAAAAAATTGACATATTAAAATACATGTAATATCGAAAAAATGTTATTTCTGGGAACCCTCAGTAAATAAAATTTTGGAAATGAAAGTTACATGTAGATATATTACAATTATCTGCCCATGTAAATTATATTGTTGTCTCAAATTATCAGCCGCTATTTTTATATATTTATTATGTACAAAGACATATATACATTTATAATACTATCAACAATTTTCATAGGGCCGAGGTGTCTTTTACATGGGCCGACGTGTCAATAATTTTGGGCCGACCTGTCAAGGCCGAGGTGTCAACCGCTGGGGGCCGACCTGTCGTTGGGCCGAGATGTCTGTCTAACAACCTTGTTTCGTCTTTTTTTAATTAAAATTTTAAAAACAGTTGAGACAATTTATATATTTATGAGGATAAAACACACTGATATCATATCAATGTTATTATAGTAACCTAGCCGTCCATTATATATATAGATATTAGAACGCTTACACACCATTTAATGTTCATATAAACTTTTGAAAAAAATACAACAAAAAGAAACAAATTTCCAATACCAACTTATAGCACGTGACAAGTTCAAATATTAGATAAAAATCAAACATTCTAAAAATCAACAGTATGAATTAGTATATTGCTTTGTTAAAATATCAAAAACTAAACGGACATCTGTATTTTAAATTTATTTTAGCTCTGTTACCATATGAATAAATGAGTTTATTCTGTGTATCTATTTTTCCAGTCATGAGAGCTTTCATTTTCTTCCTGTTCAGCAAAATGTTTGGTATATTTCAGTTTAATTCGATTCATTGCGTCCAGCCGATCGACATAGGAAATACTGTGCAGTGTGTTTAGAAGGTATTTGATATCTAGAAAGTTGTTTTTAAACAATGTTTTTCAAGACAATGAAAGCTAAAAGTTTAATTTTCTGTAGGATGTTTTTGTATTACGTCACTTTGTTCTTGTTCATCCGACATACTAAAGAAAACTTGGATTGCAACAAGTAAGTATCAGCTAGTTATATCTTGTAAATAATTTTTGAATTACTTTTGGAATAACTTGTATTGAAAATAGCAACTACTTTCACAAGTCTAACATATACTTTTACAACAAAGATTATCGCCGTTTCCGTGCTGCGTCAACCAATACCTGAATGAAGTTAACAACAGCTGCAGTGGTAAGTAAATTATGGTTGTTACTCATACTTTAGTCGCTCTTTCAAACTTTGTCACGTTGAACAGCAGAATTAATTAAATTATATCATTACAATATGACGATTAAACCTTTGAACTGTATAAAAGATTGAAGGAATAAATTTAAAAATTGTTTACCTGTTAATGGGAGATAAAACCATGAAGACATTGAATGTATTCCTCATAATTCAATTCTCTATCACCAAGAACACAAATAAGGACGAATTTGCCACATGTTTATATAAAACAATAAGATGTACAAAAATAAAATGTGAAGACAAGTGTATTGATAAAGTGAGAAATCATTTAAATTTGTAAAGGCCAATTTTCGAGGATTTTCGGTTTTTTTGCTCATTCGTGGGAATGTTATTTCATGGATCCATCGGTTTTTAGTTTCAGTCAAAAAATATCTCTAAATTTGTTTTGTCGAGGGTGTAAATTCGTATGAGAGGGCTAATTACAAATACCATGAAAATTAAGCCACCAAAAATTCTAATGATTCCACAATACACATTTAACGCAAGCCATTATGACGCTATCAAAAAAAAAATTAAACGTTTTCATTCAGTCAATGAAATGGCTCATTACAGACAAATACAATATAATAATATTTCATAATTTTAAATTTAAGTCTACAGGAAATATCGATAGAATGGTTCCTGTTTATGTAATATTATTGATCATTAAGGTTGTTGCAGATAATCAGAAAACACATAATGAACATAGTTTCTATAATATATAAACAAGGAAGAACTAGTGTGATTAATTAGATAATAAAGATCTTTTAAGATTAAAGTGTCTTTAACTCAGCTGCTCTGTTGCAATAATGCACATCTTGATTATAATTTTGTCATACATATTTTAGTGAAAAACACAAGGTCATTGAAAAACATTTCTTTTTTTTTACTTTCAGTGTAACATGAACATTTATAAACTTATTTGTAGTTTCAAAGTACATGGATTTAAGATCTAGAAATCGTTTTTATCCCCCAGTCCTGTATAGTAATGATGTCCACTGTGTCTTAAAATATCTTTTTTTTCTATTATGATAAAAAAAAAATATAATAATTCCCTATGTCCCTTTAGAGTTTTGGTTTAGCCATACATGCTTAGTTCTAACTATAATAAAACCCTGTCTGAAAAAATATGAAGATTATTGATATAGGTGACATTGTGCATTATTTTTTATGTAGTAACAGAGATTCAGTGTCCTCCGAATTCCCCATGGTTGGAATGGTAAATGCAGTCTTATGAAAATAATGTTCAATGTTTTACTCATTTAACTCAGGTGTTATTCATGTTCTCAATTTTATTTTTACATTTCAAATCATTTAACTTTGTTATTATACAGAATGTCCCTACGGAAGCTTTGGTTGGAATTGTAAACAATCCTGTCCCTCTAGATATTATGGGCGGCTGTGTAGATCTCTCTGCGAGTGTGACGCTTCGGAGTGCCATCACGTGACTGGCTGTATTACGAGCAATGGTACTTTTTTACCTCAAATGTTTATTGTACCGCTTACTCTACCTGATGCAAGCATTTATAAAGTGTTTTTATATAATAACAAAGTTTACAGTGAACGTAAGGCTATTATTAAATCGCATTCAATTTAACATTTGTTATTACAGACCCTGAAACGTGCTACTACACCTCTAAAACGAACCGTACCGTTCCGTGCAAGAAACGAACCGTACCGTTCACAAAACGAAACGTACCGTTCACAAAGCGTACCGTACCGTTCACAAAACGAAACGTACCGTTCACAAAGCGAACCGTACCGTTCACAAAACGAACCGTACCGTTCACAAAGCGAACCGTACCGTTCACAAAACGAACCGTACCGTGCAAAAAGCGTGCAATATAATTTATGCAAGACCCGCCCCAAAACGGCCAAAAAAGCGTACCGTACCGTGCAATAAGCGTGCATCTCCCATATACGGCTTATTGACTTATGTCTGTCGATGAATACGGACGGAGATTATCGCTGACCAGATAAGTTCAATATTTTTTTTAGATTTTAGTTATACGGGATTAAATAACACATACTAAAATTTAATGCTGTTATTTTTTTTTTAAACCGTTACAAAAATGTTTTAATCCAATTTCCTTTCTTAGACCTTAATCTTTTCTTTGCATAACGCCATAAACTGTCAATACATGTCGTAAATTGTGAAATGAACAGATGTCGGGAATCAACTTAACAAATCAGTTTTTCCTTCAAATACATGTAATAAACTCATCAGACATATATAAAATTGTTGGTTGCTTTAGCGCACATTGAATCATAACGTGTTATAACAGTATGCTTTCTTGTGTATATAAAGTTTAAGTCGCGATCATTTCTTTTGTATAGTGATTAACAAACCCGTAGTATAAAACGACATGCCCTCGGGGGGTTTCACACCTGTTCAAGACAAAAGAAAAACTACAAAATTGCGTACGTCTTCGTCTAACCGTACAGCACGCACATTTTCGATCTTACTGAAGAGATTTTCTATCTTAAAGAGAGAGAGAGAGAGAGAGAGAGAGAGAGAGAGAGAGAGAGAGAGAGCTTGAGAGCTTGTGTGTTAATTATATTACTTAAATTAAAGTTTTACAAGGTTAGCTTTTCAAAAAGCTAAGAAAGTCAGCCAGCGGAATTTTAATTTTTAGGTCGAAAGTGCTGGAATACACAATCTATTAAAATACAAGATAAATAGTTTCCAGAACAATAATTATTTGCGGGTACATATTTAGTTTGCAGCTGTACATTTGGTGAGGGGATAAGCGTGTAGCGATGAAAATGCGAAGTATGACTGCAAACCTATTTAATACTTAAAGTTGTCACTTTGCAAACATAGCTCTATGAATTTCATGGTCTCGGCGCAAACCACTACCAATGTATTTACTTTCCAATCTCACTAAGAGGTCGGGAAGATATACGCGGAGTCTAGACTGTGGCTGCAGACTATTCCCATTGACAGCTTTCCGATACGCAGTTTGACCTAGAAACTGACCAGTTTCATAACTTCTTCGAATTTCTCTAACACGAACTGTCTATAATTCCTTCCCAGAATTCCAATTTACGCAAGCGCAATTGAAGTTTCATCCTAACTTAATTAGTCAGCCCGCGGGCTGACTAATCACTTAACCATTGTTTCGCTTAAGGGTTTTTATAGTCGGTCTTTTGAGCGGGATTTTATTTCAGGACTCCACGTGCTTCGCCTGTCAATCAGTTTAAGTATAGCAGTACAGATCATTCCATGCGCCGCGTGCTACTTGGCTCCTCCTACATAGTTAAAAGAAAATTATCGAATAAAAACGTTTCAGTTTTATGTTTTCTTAAATCCTTATTTTAAATAGTGCTCCTATTAGAAATCATTCAACAATCATTTCCTTCCGATTTCATGATTACATGTATAACTCATGTACTGGTGATCGAAGTCTCTTTTCATCGCTGTCGTACTTTTTGGTTACTAGATAAATTCTTAATATATTTCTCACTTTTAACATTCAGTT
>WFKH01010931.1:69878432-69892695 GCA_016163765.1 Magallana hongkongensis
AAAAAAAAAAAAAAAAAAAAAAAAAAAAAAAAAAAAAAAAAAAAAACCAAAAAAAAAACAACAAAAAACAAAAAACAAAACAAAAAACAAAACAAAAAACTACAAATTATTTTGATCAACTAATGTCACATGGAAACTGTTACAAATTTTTGAAATCAGTTTTATGCGGGGTTTTTTTATAAGCCGAAATGGGAAACTACTAAATTTTTACATCTTTATCAATGTCCATTCAATATATATTTTATTATGAAAATTGACATCCGTTGTTATGGTAACAAGGCCAATAAATAGGAAAAACTGAGAAATTGAAAATGAATATGGTTCAATTCCTGATTTTAGAAACTTTTAACAATCGTTTCAGATGGAATTTGTAAAGATATATCTAAATGTTTATCATATACCACAAAAAGCTTTGTTATGCAATTGAGAAGTGTTGTTGCTATGGAAAATGAAGTTGCGTAGAAATCACACAGAAATTCTTTCTTTTTGAAAAGTCCATAGCAACGGCAGTAATTTTAAGAAAATATCAGAATTTTTTCAAGTTTCATTAAGTTTTTGGCATACCTGATTTTTTCACACCAATTAATATGTTCTCAAATAAGCATAAAATGCCATTTCCACATCTTTACCCCATGTTACCATGGCAACGGGAACACATAGCAACAAATAAATGGTGTTAGGTTTTTTAATCATCAAAGTCTATCAAACTGAAAAGTATGAAGAAAACCCGTGACTATGCGTGGTCAACATATTTTGATTCTTACATAGAATTGATCTAAAATAAAATAAAATAGATGTACCCTTGCCAAACAGAATAAGCAACTATGAGATATTATTGCTTTTTAAGTTAAAATTGTTTTTTTTCCGGAATTTCTAATTTTCGATCACAGTAAGACATTTCCAGTCTACACACTCACAAGTAGACTTGCACAGCCGTCCGTAAAACCCAGAGGGACAGGATAGTTTACAATTCCAGCCAAACCTTCCGTTGGGACATTCTGTGAAAAACAAAGTTAAACGATTCACCATGTAAATAAGTTTAAGAAATTGAGTAATTAACCATAATATTTTATTATAGTAAATAATACCTAAAAACACAACTTGTATGACAAAACCAATTTTTCAAAGTGACAGATACAAATTACAGTGTACATATCGGTTTTTTAAAACTTGTTTTTTATCATAATAAAAAAAATATATCTTTTAGATTCACTTGACATCAAACCCCCATTACTACCACATTTTTAATCCATAAAGTACCTTAAAACCACCAGTTAATTTTTATATATGTTCCTGTTACCAAAAGTTAAGAAAAGGAGTTGCAGGTGCAGTTCATAATACTTTGTCCTTCAAAACGATCTTTATTGTTTAGTTGATTACAAGAGTGCATACTAGGTTTGATGTTCTAGAAATCATGCGCGGTATTATGATAAAAAAAACTCATGCACTAGTCGTTATTTATCTGTGAATACTTTGAGACATATAGGGAAGTAGCATAAACAAAGATGATTTCAAAACACATGTACATATCTGAAAAATATCACTCTCGTTACCCAAGGAAAAAAAATGGTGACTGATAAAACAAACCGCATTGTATGTGAAATAATCAATATTAAAACTCACCTGTACAGGTGTTACTAGTTTTGTTTAGGTAGTGGTCGTAGCAGCATGGATATGGAGGTGATCTTGATGATTAATGTTATGTAAGAATTGAAAAAAATACATGATAAGTTATATAGCAAATGTATCTTAAAGCCCTTAAAAATTCATTTACACAAACAGGGATGGGGTAATCATAATCTGTTATCGTAATCAGTTGTAATCGATTACAGGTTTCTGAGTAATCATGAATAATCAGTTATCATTCATTTTACTAAAATGAGGCCTGTAATCACGGTTAATTTTTGATTACTTGTATGATTACAATAGGAAAATAAGAATGCTTTAAATCATTGTTTAGATATGGATTCAATAAGGAATGAGTGTAAGTATGTGTTTAGCAACTAAAATAATACAGGTGTGTTTTAAGTCAGCAATACGGGTGTGCTTAATATAGCAATACGTGTGTGTTTTAAGTCAGCTAAGATAGGTTTGTTCCTATTTTTAATTTAAACATTGTGAAAAAATTAATTCATAAGTGCAAATAGCTATTGCTTGGTGCATTTCAGTAGTTGAATATAACAACAAAACTGTGTTATTGAAATGAATTCAAACAATGATTAAAGAATTAACATTATTTTAAATCATTAATTTAAATAAAACGCACAACTGAATTACATGTTCTGTATAATGCACTAAAGTCTTCTTTGAAATGCATTTGAAAAATAATGTAAATCTAAGGTAAATAGCAGACTATAATTGTTATCAAAACACAATTCACACCTATTTTTTGACCCTAAGATAGTACCGTTATAACAACGGTGACATACCATAGTGTTCCTAGTCAACCATTGTGTTAAATGCAGAAAAAAGCCTTTACCAATTTGTAGTGTAAGTTGAACACAAATCAATACAGTCAATTATGTGTAAACAATTTTTTTGGTTTAATCTATATAATTAAAACTGCGTCTTGTTTGATGGATGAATTAATGTCCTTTCTCTTTGGAACACTGATATATTTACGCAACTCAAAAAGATGGTCAGTGGTAATAAAGTGTACAAAAAAAATTTGTGAAATTTATTAACTTGATATCAGAATTGATACTCCCGTCGAAAATGCATTTTTCTTTCCACAACATTTAACATCTAAACTAAGATAAAAAGCAGAAAACCCCACCAAATACTGGTAATGTAATCGAAAGTAATCATAAGTAATCATGATCACAAGAGGGAAAAGTAATTTAAAGTAATCGATTACTTCTAAAATTGGACGTAATCAGCTTGTAATCGATTACTTTTAAAACCCAAAGTAATTGTAATTTATTGGATTACTTTTGAAGGTACTCGACCCCATCCCTGTACACGAAATCGCTAATTGCTTACCTATAACACCCCGGTTGTTCTTTAGTATGACAGATGATCGAAAATAAAGTGACGAGGAAAAGATAACGTATCATCCTAGTATAAGAGAAAAAGACAGTAATAATTTTATTTTTCATACATTGCTTCGTTAAAAAGGGCAGAAAACACATTTTGTGTAATAAATACCTTGTAAACACAGAGCAGGTTTATGTCAGTATTTCCTTTGTTGATCGACTGGACTTAGTGAATGAAATTGAAGCATAACAAACACTATGCTGATAAGGAAGGAAGTGAAAGCTATGAGGGCTGTGAAAAAAGGGATTTGTTTCAGGCCGCACATAATAATATTAAACAATTTGTTTGCAAACATTAAAATACGAAATTTGATACAACAATTTTATCATTTTTTTTTATCTATTAGTTAAAAAGTGATTTTGTGTTCTTGAAGGTTTCAGCTCTGCATGTACCAATCTGATGTTCTGTTTTTGAAATATAAAATATAATAAAAAGAACATTTTACATTTGGATTACTTTTTTAAGTAGCATATAGATTAATGGAACACTATTTCGACATCAAACGTTTATTTATTTTTTTGTTATAAAGTGACCAACGCTTGTTACATTTACATGCTATTAAGAGTTGATTTAACACCTGAATTAATGTTGCTCTATTTTGAAATTGAATATCCAATGAGACAGCCTTATTAAGACATCCCACTAGGGAATATAATACTCCGTCCGTCTGCATGTACTTTTGTCATTCTCTCAGCTGATTTGGAGTGACAATGTCATTATAAACACACGCCTTGTGTGGTTTCAATGCCATTTTACATATAATTGAGGCGTTTAATTTCGGAGAAGTAAACTTTAGCGGGTTTTACTGCAATGGAGATAAATTATACGATGGCGCTATATACTAGTATTTGACTGCAATAAATTTGGACAGATGTTAAGTAAATAATACTATGATAAACTTAGGCATTGAAATTCGCGATTTTATATTCTCGCGGTTTGAAACAAAACGTTGTATTTAGTGTTGTCCTCAGGAAGAAGTACTCGCTTAAAATAAGGAATTTCAATACTTGGATAAATAATTCTTAGTATTTGTATTGTGTAATTATTTTACGGAAGTAATGATTAAATACTATTTGCCTACATGCAAACCATCCTAGAATCTCAATTATCCTCAAGTTTCAGAAACACTTTTTCCGTTGTCATTTCCCTATTATTATATCATTAATAATAAGTACCACATGATACCGGTGTTAATGCTTTAATAATAGTTTAAAGTATCCTTTCCTGTTTCCAGTAGAGCATTTACATGTATATACAATGTCTGATATTTGCTAAATAGTAAACATCTAATTTAATGTCGTTTAACATGATCCAGAAGAATCACGGTATAACAAGAAAGACATTAGGAATTAATTTTTATTTCGTTTGTTTGTATTAATTGTATTTATTGCAGACCTATCACAAGTCTTTTACACTTTCACAAAAATGTAACTTCAAACCAAATGTTTTCATATTGAAAAATCTTTAAAGCAAGTCAATCATGTTTATTATATAAGCATCAGAGAGCAATGTTAAATTTTGCTCCCCGTACAACTATGCCTTTTGGTTAGAATTCTGGTGTTTATTGCAATACTGTAATGTCTTGCGTTTGTCTGACTATTGTCTTCCATTTTACTTGAGTTGTCTCTTTTCTCAGGGATATCGATGATATACTTTACAGAATCCTCCACTACTTCACTTTAATCGTTTTCTGACAAGTGTTTATTTTCAGACATATTAATGTCCTGTAAATTTGATGACTCCTCTACTGTTTTACTTTTAACGTTATCTGATAAACTTCCCGCCATGCTGTATGGTCTGTTGTCACTATGTGGACCAGTCTGCCTGCCAGGGTCTACAGATTGGTGCTTGGTCTTTTCTGAAAGCTGATCTACTCCGACTCCCATTTCAAATTCTAATTTTTGTAAACTGTATTCCGTTAATAGACGACGAGCTTTGCTTTCACTTTTACCCATTTCATTTAAGTCGGTCGTCGTGTTTTTGGAAAGAGTCAGATTCTGACATTTTAATTCATTCTTCGTTCGGACTTCATTACATGTACCAAGTGATGGCTTGTTCAAAAGAGACACGTACTCCACATCATTGGAGTGTGGTAAAGGTTTGTATCTGACACCTTGTCTGAAGGTTTCACTTTCAGGTTGACGTGATCGTATTCATTTTTTACCCATAGACGTTTGGTAAATATTCTGATGTTCTGACGTGTTATGATGTTTGTCAGAGTTACACTTATGTATAGTACAGGGCATTGTGTTTATACAGGCTCCCCCTGTAGTAACTCCCCCAATGAACTGGGAATATCTGATCTCAGAGGACGGACTGTCGTCTTCTTCCTGTCTACATACCGGTGCTGTGTTAACATTAGAAAGTTCAATGTCCCTGGATTCATCGTTCAATTCTCATTGACGATCTATGGAAATATAGAAACAGCAGATTTAAAAGAAAGGCATTTATAATCATTAACAAGTATTTTTATTAATTTTTTTCGATTTAAGTTTTGCTAATTTTTTACTTTGAAATTAATATGAGAAGAAACATTCTTATATATTATAAGTATAATGATACATGTGTTTGAGCTTGAACCTTGTCAACGCCAAATACACGTAACGAAAATCGGATGCTTGACGTTCCAAAGTCAAATATTTCTTTATTTCAGAGAAGACAAAAACTTAAGTATACTGATAAAAAAATGACAATAACAAACTGTTAACAATCTCAAAAAAGTAATAAAGCAAAATAGAAATTCAAAGCAGAGCAACACGTACCTATAAAAAGATAGAAGTGGGTTCAGTTGCCTAGGAGGAGATTAGCATCACCTGCCGACCGCCGTGTTCTCATTGTCAAGATATGAAAAACGAAAGAGACCGTAGTCAGTCAAGTGTATAAATAATGGTCTAGTACCCTAAATGACAACATCTTTTTATTATAATCGTAATTGTACTTTGCAGTGGTGTGACAAAAGGCGTTACCCATGTCACCTAAGATGATACTTCTATATTACGCAAATACTGAGCATCTTGCTCTTAAAAGCTGTATTTTATCATGTAATTAAGATTTTATGGATTATTATGATCAAACATTAACAGCTGGCACTCATGTAACGTTGCCTTCTAAAACAAATCTTTGCAGATTTGAAAATTGTAAAAAAAAAAAAAAAACCCAAAAACCCAAAATTATCTGGATTTTACACACCTTGATTAACGCACGGAAGCAAAACCTGTCTTATCCTTAAGAAGCTAGGAGAACCTCTAAACTTCAACGTCTTGTTTCTGAAGACAAACGCAGAATGCAGCATTGTTGTCAAGAGTAACACGAATTATTAAAATATTTATTTTTTAACTGTAACAATGCGAGTGTTAACTCAAACAGACAAGACTTACCGCGAGTGGATTAAGAGAACACACCCAATGATACAGAGAGAGGACAATGAGCCAAGTACAGAAAACCCTAGGGTTGACATCAGAGAGGCGTGAACATCCTCGTTATGAATGTGAAGATTCTCTCCAGCCGTTTGGATGCCTTGATTCGTGGACACTTCACCAGTTCCATTGGCGATTGTCAATGGCTTGCGATATGATGTTAAATCTGTAGCTGACGTAGTGACAGACTAGGGAACTTGAAGGTAATAAGAATATGATTAATATAAGTTTTGTTTTGAACTGTTTAAAGTACGTGTAGCGTAAATTTATCTGATATATATATTGCATTTTAGTGTTATAATCATGATTATAATGAAACAAACTATTAAAAAAGTTACCGTAGATTCCTCATTTTACGCAAGTACTTAATTCCGCGATTCAACCGTTTTCCACCAAATCGCGAGAACATAAAATCGCAAATGCCAAATCTTTATCATAGTTTTATGTAGTTTACATATGTTCGAAAAATAAAAGCGAAATTTTAGAATTTGCGAGATGTGCTTCTCGCGATTTTACGCGGATATTTATTTCTCGCGTTTAATTAGGAATCTACAGTAATCAGTTCAATAAATACAATAACTTTTCACTATACAATCGGAAACTTTGACTTGACATGTGTCTCAATGAATAAATGTTTTACTACCTTAAAGTAGTTTCTAAAATTAGCAGAAAATTACTTAATTATTATATGTAGCTTAAGGCATAAAAGATTATAAGTAAAATAGGCGAAAAGTATGCAATTTGGGATAAAGAATTAATTTTTAAAATAAAATCAATATATTTATATATGAACAAAAGCTCCATGCGGATTCGAACTCATGATCTGCAGTTCACAAGCCCGATAGTTTAACCACTAAACTATAATGACATTTAACCATATCGATTGATACAAAACGTTTAACAAAACATTTAAATCGCCATCTAATAGTGTCTTTATAAGTTTAATTCTTGATGAAGTGATAAAAATTAATTGGAAAAACGTTTATCCTGCCATATGTAACGCCATAAATTAGATACACTTTCATTATTTTCATATATTATCATTTTATTTCACATGTTTATTTGTATACCCGTTGCTCCTGAAGAGCAACCGATGCATTACATAATATGACCTCATTAAGACGGCTGCTCTTAACGAGCAACCCTATGAGTATATAAGTAAGGGTACGAGTGTCACAGAGTTGTTAGAGGAATTATTGTCGTTAGAGGAATTATTGTTATTAGAGTTGTTGTTGTCGTAGAGATAGTCAGTGCTTCTTCTTGGATTTATTTTTGTGACGATATTAAATTTGGAAATAATGTAAATAAATTGTTAAACACAACTTGGATTTTTCATTCAGGAATTATAAGCAAAGGAAGGATTTAATATAGTTATATCAATTAATTATGCCGTAACCGCTCGACGGCGCTACAACTGGTGGCAGCGGTGGGATTCTTGTAATTTCTGCGGATTTTATATTTTTTTTTTAACTTTTGTGAACTATTCTGTTTGATGTTAAAAATTTGTGACCATGGAATTAAATCGAGGAGATTCTGTGCAAAGAAAAAGATTTGTAAATGTGATTGATTTTGATGAAAATGGACATCGTGTGATTGTGGGACAGATGGACCTATTTGCTCACAAAGAGTGCCCAAGTTGTTACTTAATGTTCAACCGAAAAGAAAATTTCAATTGCATCAAGCGAGTAAATAAAGTTGATATTTGCTTTTAAAAATGCCCATGTTGTAAATGCAGAGTGAAAGCATTTCCAGAGGAAATTGTAAATTATTAACTAACAAATTGCAGTAAGTGATGTTTGGATTTATTGCGAAAGAAAGTGAAAATGGATACATTAAGGACCCCCGAAACACCGAGAGCACCGAGAACTTCAACAGCGCGAAGAAATTTATTTACGGATTTCGAGAATATGGATCCGCCAGTGTTACAGACGCCAGAATTTCCATCGCCGATATCTCCTGTAATGGATTTAAGTGTTTACGAAAACGACAATGACCAAAGATGGAGAAAATTTGTAACATTCTGGATTATTTTTATAATAGGATGTGTATCTGCGATTGCTGGATTTTACAAACTGTGGCCGTCAAATCTCGTAATTAAATTTACGCGAGAATTTCAAATTTTGGTTGTGCTTATATTCACAAGTGTTATTTTCTTGAGTGTGCTATGGAAAATTTGCTCTAATCGAGTAGCAAATTACGAAGACTCAATGCAGCCAGAAGCGACGAGCACGTACAAACCTAGTTTCGCCCACGGATTCTACAAACGTGACACGAGGAACACCGGCCGTACATTCGGATGTTCATATTCAAATCAAACGCACTTTCAAAGGAGATGGAACTATCATCTGGGGTGAATTTATTCGATATTTTGAAAATGTGGCAAGTTTAAATCAATGGACTGAGCAGCATATGACACGTATTCTCCTAACAACTTTAAGAGATCAAGCTGAAGCCTTTGCATATGGACTTCCGGAAAATACTGTAGGAAACTACCAGTTGTTAAAAGGTGCACTGAACCAAAGATTCGGACATACAGCGCTTAAGGAGAGTTATATCGCCGAGGCAAAGTTACGAAGAAAACAAGACAAAGAGACATTCCGGGATTTTGGCCAAGCTATACAAGACTTGTATCGACGTGCTTATCCGGAGAACAGAGAATATGTGCTGGAAAGCTCAATGAAGACATTCCTGGATAACTGTAGTGCTAGTGAAGAATTCCGGCTTGCGGTAAAACGAACGCGCCCAAAAACATTAGACGATGCAGTGACCGCTGCTATGCAAGAAGAGTGCATTCGCTCTACAGAGAATAAGAAATACCAGATTAGGAAAGACTATCAGCCACCGGTATACAACATTAATGACAGACGATATGCTGGTAAACGAACATCTCTAAACATTGACAATGCGGCAAAGAGATGTTACAAGTGTAACTCGTCTCAACACCTAATGCGGAGTTGTCCAAAGAAGAGACTGTCTAACAATAATATGGCCAACAATGGTTTGAGACACGGAAAACGATATGCTAACTACTCAGGAACCGGAGATCAGCAGTTAAACCAAAGTCGACCGAGGCAGTAGGCCATGCGTCAGTCAACGCACAAGATAGGCCTAGTACGGATGATGAGCATGTGAAACATCACATGGCATTTACGGAAACGCAAACTAATGAAACGCACACCGATTTTGAACATGCAGAAAAGCAACCCGACTTCACAACTCAATCTTGTGTAGTAGTGGTTGGAGAGTCTGATATGAGAGTTAAGGGTCTAGTCGAGGGGACAGCAGTTGAGTGGAAAATCGACACTGGTGCGGCAAATACTTTCATTTCTGAGGAAGTTTATTTAAGTATTCTTCCACAGAACAGACCTGTACTGGAGCAAGTGCGAAAACAATTTGAAAATGCAGATGGAAGACCATTAAATGTAATTGGAACAGCTAATATGATTTTAACGTTTGGGAAGAAAGATATTTATTTCCGAGTTTTTGTGGGCGGCGTGAAATGTAATCTGCTGGGAAAAGACTTTATAATGAAATACGAATGTCACTGGGACTATAGGAATCACAATCTGGTGATGAAATGTGTGCACACGAGTGAGGATGAAGAGACAAGCTGTCGTGTTCGCTCAGTGGATAGTATTGTAATTCCATCGAGACATGAAGCTGTGATCAAATCGAAGGTGATTCCTAGTACTAATATGAAGGAGGCTATATTAGTACCAATGATGAGATTTGTCAACACACATGGACTTGTGGTTGGACAAGTATTAGTTAATACAGAAAATAGTGAGATTTATGTGCGTGTTTTTAACCCGGGAGACAAAGAAGTTTTTGTCAAAGAAAACACAGAAATTGCATTAGTGACATGCGTTGATTATGTCAGTGACGAGTTGCCGAATTCAATGATGTGCAACGTGGAAACTGGGAATAAGTCTGAAGATATTCCTGAATTTTTGAGAGAGATGTATTCTGAAGGATGTAAAAATCTTACATCAGAGCAAGCAGAGAAATTTAAGCAGTTTTTACTTAGTCGTAAATCTGCGTTTGCCGACCCCGAGATGCCTTTACAGCGATCAAATGTTGGAGAACATCGAATCAATTTGAATGATGAGAAACCATTTAAAGAACCTGTAAGAAGAGTACCTATATTCAAACGAGACACATTGGATGCGGAAATAGATAAATTAAAAACTCAAGGTTTGATTGAAGAATCAGTAAGTCCTTGGTCATCTCCCCTTGTACTTGTGCAAAAGAAAGACAAAAGCTGGAGATTATGCGTGGATTATCGGCGCTTGAATGCTCAAACAATAAAGGATGCTTACCCTATCCCGAGAATAGCTGAAGATTTAGATGCATTATCTGGATCTACTTGGTTTACATCGCTGGATCTTAATATGGCTTATCATCAAATTCCTATGCGAGACAGCGACAAGGAGAAAACAGCATTCGGAACCCCTCGTGGAGGATTGTATCAGTATACAGTCATGCCGTTTGGATTATGCAATGCCCCCGCTACTTTCCAGAGAGCGATAGAACATACCTTACGTGGATTGCAGTGGCATGTCGCAGTCCTGTATTTAGACGATATAATAGTGTATAGCAAAAATTTTGAGGAACATTTAAGAAACCTGAGTTTAGTATTTGATCGACTTGAAAATGCTAACTTGAAACTGAAAGCAAAGAATTGTAAGTTCTTTAAGCAGGAAGTGACTTTCTTAGGACACATTGTTTCTAAAGAAGGAGTTAAAACAGATCCAAGTAAGACCAAAGCTGTTATGGATTGGGAAATTCCTCAGAGTGTAACAGAGTTGCGTAGTTTTCTCGGATTAGTGTCTTATTATAGACGATTTATCAAGGACTTTGCTAAAATCGCGAAGTGTCTTCACGAACTTACTAGCAAGAACACTCCCTGGAACTGGACAGCCGAATGTGATGAAGCGTTTAATCACCTTAAATCAACATTAGTGAGTGCACCAATTCTTAGTTATCCAGATGTGAATGGAGGACTCTTTATTCTGGATACTGATGCTAGTAATGATGCGATAGGAGCAGTATTATCACAGATTCAGGACGGAAAAGAAAAAGTGATAGCGTACGGGAGTCGTACCTTAACAAAATCTGAAAGGAATTATTGTATCACGCGACGAGAGATGTTAGCACTTGTTTATTTTATCAAACATTTCAAACATTACTTGATTGGACGAGAATTTATTCTGAGGACAGATCATGGATCGCTAGTGTGGTTACATAAGTTTAAAGAACCGGATGGACAGATTGCTCGATGGCTTCAACAATTGGCTTCATATACTTTCCAGATTCAGCATAGACCAGGAAAAAGACATGGAAATGCAGATGGATTGACAAGGATGAATATACAAAATGGGAAGTGTAAACAATGCAAAGTGAATGTGGCAGAGGCGACGGATGGAGAAAAATACTATCACATAGAAGATTTGCGTAAATCAACTAACGGAGAAGATGTTCAATCTTGCGATTATGTGTGTGCTATTAAAACACTTTTCCAAGATACGGATGAGATACCTATTGCCTGTTATTCAAGTGATACTGTACAACCACATAAGACATCAAAGCGTGTTCCAAATCGTCCTGTACGGGCCAAACCTAAAGAACAGCCGGATAAATCACTGAGTTTATCCAGTATTAGAGAATATCAGTTAGACGATGAAAGTATATCACCCATTCTTAAGTGGAAAGAGGAATCGAACTTTCCAAAGCCAGCTATAGATTCTATTTCAAGTTTAGGCTTTGAGAGCAAATTTTTATACTCTCGTTGGGAGTTGTTGACTGTGAACGAAGGGGTATTATGCATTAAATGGATGGAAAATAATGGAGAACGATTACGGATTATTGTTCCTCAGAAGTTACGTGATGTTGTAATGTGGAATTTCCATGACGCTGTAACTGCCGGACATTTAGGTGTAAGACGCACATTTGAAAAACTCAACAGAAGTAATTATTACTGGCCCCATCTACGAAGATATGTTCAGAATTACATCGCTTCTTGTGATATTTGTGAAGAAAGGAAAAATCCGCATAGAAAGAAGAGAAGCTTTATAAAAAGTTATTTGAGCGGTGTAAAATTTGAGAGAATTGGAGTGGATATAGCTGGACCATTTCCTAAGTCAGTGAATGGATTTACGTATATTATAGTGATCTCGGACTATTTTACCAAATTCACGGAAATATTTCCCTTGAGAAACATTGACGCTGAAACTGTAGCAGAAACTTTGTTTAAAGGATGGATTAAACGCTACGGGTGCCCGCAAGAAATACATTCCGACCAAGGTGCTCAGTTCGAAAGTCAATTATTCCGAGAGATGTGCAAGGTTTTGCAAATAAACAAAACGCGCACAACGTCGTATCACCCTCAATCCGACGGAATGATTGAAAGATTGAACAGAACTATCAAGGACATCTTATCAAAGTATATTTCAGTGAATCAAACAGACTGGGATAAATTCATTGACGGAATTGTTTTTGCGTACAACAGCACTATACACGAATCCACAGGAATGACGCCGTATAAAATGGTATTCGGTGAAGAAATGACTCTACCTGTGAATCTTATAACCGAAAATGTAGATAGTGATGACATAGCTGTGTACAAAAATGAAGCGGAATATGTGCGTCATTTAGAAAAATGTTTGTGTGAAATGTATGAAATTGTCAGAAGTGAAACTAAACAAAGTGCATTGAGACAAAAACGTGTTTACGATCGAAACGTGCATTCTATTAATTATGAAGTTGGAGATTTAGTTCGGCGGAGCCAGCCCAAAGTTACCGTTGGATGTAAAACAAAGTTAGCAAGAAAATGGACAGGACCCTGGCTTATTGTCAAGAGATTAAGTGATGTATTGTTTCAAATAAAACACTCCCACAATTCAAAGCCTGTGGTCGTGCATTCCGACAATATCAAACCGTACAGAGGGAATAAACAATACCCGGCGAGAAGAGATCCCGAATATACAAGCGCCCAGCTGCAGAGGGTACCCGTCACGCATCGCCGCGCAACAGCCAGTGGACGGAGGCAGACTCGTTTGAAGATGCCGCTTAACTTTCCACCCGGGGCCCCTTCAACAGCCGCCAGCCAATCAGATTCCGAATCAGAGGGAGGACCCAAAAACGAGACACCCCAGAATACCCCGACCCAGAAGATTGTTCAGACGAGACACGGACGGATTGTAAAAAGACCAGTGCGTTATCAAGACAATTAAGAGATTATGAGATGTGAAATTTGTGAACGGACTTTCTCTAGAATGAGCAATTTGAACCTACATATGAGGGAACAGCATAAAGATGAAATAGACTGTTTGAAGTGTAGTTTTTGTCAAAGAACATTTGTGCAAAGTTTCAACTTGAAGAGACACTATAGAGTTATTCACAAGTTAGAGGGAAAAGACCTGAAACGCGCCATGGAAGATAAGAAGTACACAGTCAACCGCCAGAGCTACGAGGAAGCGCGTAAGCCCGTGTATGTGCTTAGTGAACAGTATGAAAACATATCGTCGGATGAGGATGAGACCACTTTCGCTATGAAGACAGATGAATCTCCTAGAGCGTCTGATCATGCCCATAGTAATGACTGGAACTTCCTGGATGATGTGTCGGTAAGCTCCCTCGAGATTCCTTCGGACAGCTTTGTCAACGAACTTCTAGAAAATACAGAAGAAGACGCTGTTGATGAGCAAACACCAGAAACTGAAGACCGTTTACTCAACTCTTCCGCTAGTGACAGTGAAATGGACACTGACAAAGACGTTCTGGTTACGAAATCTTCAGTTTGTTTTGTCATC
>WFKH01010931.1:69897883-69910332 GCA_016163765.1 Magallana hongkongensis
ACTTACATATATAATACACAAATTTAATACAAAATGTCACAGGGTCAATATGGGGTTAACTCAATAGTATAAGTCTGACAAATGAAAAAATAACTTTTGCAACTGTACAAATGCGATAGAATAGGTAACGATAAGCTTATTTAAATATCAAAAGATGATGATACAGTATGCAGGCAAAGGAGATCACTTATTTAGAAAGTGAAAGTAAAACTTATGTATACAGGTGTCTCATAATATTGTGCTACTACATGTGTTATGCTTACCTATATTGGTCAACATCATAATGATAATCCAATTAGATCACAATATGAATCCCTTTAGCTGATCATCACAAAAGACACGTTTATGCATGTTAATTAATCCTATTCTGCATATCGAAAACACACATGCATGTACACCACGTGAAACCCATCTAACCAAAGAGCTGGGTAAAACTAGTACCCGCTAATTCAACCTGTAGACCCGTGTTGTGTACCTAACTTCAGACAGATCATTTACTTGTCTTATAACATGCATGTATTTTCACATCTTTATTCTTTAAAACCCCATTGCACAATTTTATTAGGTAATTAACAATGTAAAGCCTTAAAGGTGGTATTGGACACCTGAATATTGTGATGTATTCCGTATTGATCTAAACAAATAAAGTATAAAATGTAATATTTTCCCCAAAAATAATATTACCTAACAGCATAGCACAATTGGTTAGAGCGTTAACTATGTGTCTGTAAGTAGAAAGTTCGAATCCTGCTGGGGCTTATCTATATTTTACCGTAAGTTTCCAAAAATTTTAAAAACTTATTTTTTTGGCCAAATATTGTAAAATTTTAAAATTCTAAAAAAGTGAAAGTATTTTAATTTTAATATAACTATATAGTATAAATAACGCACTTTTATCAACATAAATATGTACATGACTGTGTCCGATACTACCTTCATCAATAATCACATCTTCAGTCCTAGCAGTCCTGCAGTGAAAATCATATGTCATATGTCATTTATTTTGCACTGTTTACAATTTTCTTTATTGCAACTACATGTACAGGCTTTCATTGTTATCAAAATATTCTGATGTTTATTTATACATGGGTAGTTGGGGGGGGGGGGGTTAGAGTAATAAATGTTTGGGGGGGGGGGGGGGGGGGGTTAGGGATTGTAGTCCGAGGTTTATTTTTGGTGATTTTACTACGTAAATGAATTTCTCAAGGGGGAGGGTCTAGACCCCTCACCCCCACCCTTTCTCTAAATCCACACACACACGATGACGTTGGCACACAAAAGCATATCTACAGCAGGCAACCGCCGAGGGGGGGGGATCATTTAATTTTATTTGGAATAATTATATAGACCATACTTTCTATGGCATGAAATGTTTTGATTATTGATAAATTTAAAATTCACTTGCAATAAATAGTTCAACCCCAAATTGTACATAAAGGGCAATACATGTATGTGTATTATAGAATGTGAACTCATCCTCTATGAAAATTATAATTTTAAAAAGTATCGGAAATTGCATCTGTCCTTCTTCTTGACTAAAACTGGTACAAGAGAGTGTTATTTAAGGGCAAACACTTGGTGCGGGTATTACTGTCTAATGACAGCATCTAGTTATGTTTACATTTCACAGAGTGTCCATACGGAAGCATTGGCTGGGATTGTAAACTATCCTGTCCCTCTGGATTTTATGGACGGCTGTGTAGTTCTCCTTGTAAGTGTGTCGCATCGGAGTGTCATCATGTGACTGGCTGTGTAACGACATACGGTATTTTTAACTCACTTATGTTTAGGTTTTATATAAACACTTGGTTTATTTCTACGTCGATAATATTTAATAAGAGTTTTTGTTTAAAGTCCATTTGTGAACTTAATGATAGTACTCAACGGCATATTATCAAACGTGTTTGGTTTGATCAATTTATTTAATAATTAAACATGTATAAATAACAAGTAGTTAATAGTTATATTCCAATGAATTTGACCTTGTATGCACTAATCTGTCGTTACCACAATTATTATGACTTGTTGTTGCAAGATACAAAGATAGGTCACTTTTTAAAGCTCAAAATAATAGACTTCTATCTATCTTCCAAAAATCTAAACTTTCTATAATATAGAAACGCAAAAATAGGTATTAGAAAACCGGATCTTGACGAAGGCCATAAATCCTAATGCTCTTTTTTGTTTGGCCGGAGAAACTTTTTTCCAATTAATTTAATGTATCGCACTACATCAAGACTTAAACTTTTTAAGACACTTCGCCACAAGATGGCGATTTAAATGTTTTGTTTAACTGTTTGTATCAATCGATGTGGTTAAATCTCATTATAGTTCAGTAGTTAAACTATCGGGCTTGTGAACCGCAGATCATGAGTTCGAATCCGCATAGAGCTTTTGTTCATATAAATGTTGAATTAATTTTTTGAAAATCAATTCTTTATCCAAACTTGCATATTTTTTTTGTCTATTTTACTTATAATCGTGTCTTATGCTATCTATCATAATCAAGTAATTTTCTGCTGATTTGAGAAACTACTTAAGGAAGTAAAACATTTGTTCATCGAGACACATGTCAAGTCAAAGTTTCTGACTGTATAGTGAAAAGTACTGGTAAATATTGAACTGACTAACTTTTTTTAATAGTTTGCTTCATTTAACCATGATTATAACAGTATAATGCAATATATACCAAATGTTTGTCAGATATTTTTATTCTACATGTACATTAACAGTTTATAACTATCAACTAAATTTATCTTATTCTTATTATCTTCAAGATCCCCAGTCTGGCACTACGTTAACTACAGATTTAACAACACACCACAGCCCATTGACAATCGCCAATGTAACAGGTGAAGTGTCTACCTATCAAGGCGTTAAATCGATTAGAGAGAATCTACACATTCACTATGAGGATGATCACGCCTTTCCATTGTCAACCCTTAGGTTTTTTCTGCTTGGTTCACTGTCCTCTCTTTTTGCTATTGGGTGTGTTATCTGCATTCACTCGCGGTAAGTCTAGACTGTTTGCGTTAACACTCGCATTTTTACAATAGTTCAAAAATAAATATATATTCAAAATTCGTGCTTCTCTTGACAAAATCGTTGCATTCTGTGTATGTCTTCAGGAAGAAGAAGTGGATGATTAGAGGTTCTCGCAGTTCTTCAAGGATAAGACAGGTTTTACTTCTTTGCGTTAATCAAGGTGTGTTTAATCCAGATAACCTAGTTTTTCAATCAACTTCCAAAACTGCATAGATTTATTTAATTAGAGACGTTCCATGAATGAGATTTGTGGCATTGAAAAAATTGATAACCTTAAGCCTTAACTACACGATAAAACAATCAAAATACATGTTTATGATTATAAATGTCATTGTTCTACATTTGCTAGTTGTATCTATATTTTAGTAGATCGTCAACAAGAATTGATCCAGGGCTCCGGAGACATTGAACTATCTATTGTTAACTCAGCACCGGTATGTGGACAGGAAGAAGACGATAGTCCGTACTCTGAAATACGACATTCTCAGTTCATCGGGGGAGCCAACGCAGAGGGAGTATGTATAAACACAGATTCCTGTCCTTTGCATAAGTGTTACTCCGACAAACATCATAACACGTCAGAAGAGCAGAACATTTACCAGATGTCTATCGATAAGAATGAATACGACCATGTCAACCTGAAAGTGAAATCTTCAGACATGTTGTCTGACAGAAACCTCAGTTTATCACACTCCAATGATGAGGAATACGCTTCCGTTTTGAACAAACAATCACTTGGGAAGGAAATCCGACCAAATGATGGTTTAAAATGTCAAAATCTGACGCTTCCTAAACACAACGACCAATTGCAACGATATGGGTAAAAATGAAAGCAAACATAATTGTCTATTAACAGAATACAATCAAAGAATACAATTCGAAATGGAAGTCAAAGTAGACATTTCAGACAAGACCAAACACAATTCTGAATACACCGGCAGGCAGATTGGCTCTATGATTGACAACAGACCATACAGCATGGCTGGATGTTTGTCAGAGAACAATTTAAACGAAACAGTAGATGAGTCCTTAAAACTACCGAACATCAATATTTCTAAAAATTTACACTTGTCAGTAAACGATTTAAGTAAAGTAGTGGAGAATTCTGTAAATCCATTAGACATCGATATCTCTGGGAGAAGGGGAAACGCAAGTAAAAGGGAAAACAATAGTCAGAGACCTCACAGCTTTGTAAAAATACCAGAGTTATAATCAAAATGCGCACGTTTTTACGGGGAGCAAAATTGAACAATACACTTTAAATGCTGATTTTATGAACACAGGATGATGGATTTGTTTTAAGGACGATTCTGTTTGAAAACGTTTATTTTGAAGTTTCATTTCCGTGAAAGTGTAAAGATTTTTGGTTTGATGCCTTCAATAAATACAGCTGATACAAAGAAATGAGAAAAGTTATTACTAATTTTTTTCCTTGTTATAGATTTGCAAATAAACTAAACGTCGTGTTTGAAGTGCGTGTGGCCTTCAAAATACGTTCGTAAATTTGATGTTTACTATCTAACAATGCATCAGAATTGAAAACAGAAACATTGATATGTACATGTATATGTTCTACTGTGAACAGGAAAGCATACTGTACACTACTAAGCCTTAATAACGTACCATGTGGTACTTAGTCAACTTTGTGAGCAAATCCTTGTCATCCTCCATCTTAGTGAAGACTTAATAAAATTAGGACGGTATATACAATGTAGTCGTCCAAGTGTTTATCCAAAATGTCAACAAACCTAAAAAATTCAATTAGTTTCACTAGATAAGAGTTCAACATGTCAAAATACTTAAAACATAACAAAATATATTCAAATAATTCATGCTAACTTTAACTCCAGATTATATCACTTTTCATAGGACATGTTAGTGGAAAGGTACATGTACTTAACTTGAATGTATAGATCCACAGTAGAGTGCTAAAAAATGTACAAAGACCGAAGTCATAAATAAGAAAATAGAATTTTTTTTAATAGGTTATATACAGTTAGTTAGCAATTGAATCAATTTCAAAATATATAAACATGCATGCATATTCTTAATGTATTTGTTGCTGTTATTTAATTACATACATTGTGTATCTTTCTTGTACATGGCTATTGTTTTCTTATTATCCAAATGATCGTTCAAAATAGTTGGAAATTAATTTGTTTGCATCATAGATTCGGCTATAATGTAGGAAACAATTTTGTAATCCTACACTATAAAAGAACTGCAAATACCTCATTGCTAATGAGAAGAACATTTTACTTTCGCGTCCGAGGGACGGTGGTTCGGCAAATAAATGGTTCACACTGGCAAACCACATTTTATATATACATGAGTATATTCATCTACATGTTAGCTGGTCAAAAATGATGTAACTTTTTTAAACTCTTGAATATTTTATTTTTTTTTTAATTTTGATTTATATACAAAGTAAGAAATTTAGGATCGTATCAAAACTTTGAAAATCGGTGTTAATCAGAGATCGTGGATCAGAGAACCATACATCTTATGAATAAGAACTCTGCTGCGTTTTTATTAATTTATAGTTAACATTCTGATATTAGTGGGACATGTATTTTAATTTTGTTGAATTAAGAATACGATATTGAAAGATCTCTTTCACCATGGAAGTATTTCAGTTTCTTATAATAGTGTGACTTTTCTTTCGAAAAATATGGTTTCTCATTGTAGAAAAGTTCAACTTTAAGTGGTTATTCTTGCATTGTATGAAAGTCGCCTCTAGAAAATCTGATATTCGGAATGAAACTCCATTTTCATTCTTGTTTAGCCGGTAATACATATGTAGATGTAGAACAAGTGTAATGAAGCATATTTTTTTTAATTCAACTACAATGTAGTTGGTATCCATTTCACAGGCTGTGAAAGAAAAGAAGATTCGGTCTTTTATAAGATCGCATACGTGCTCATAGCTTGTTAGAAAATATTTGATCTTGCAAGCTTTAAAAGATGGAAAACTTGCTTTTCAAAAACTCTATGTTGCTTTTAAACGTCTGAATTTTATTTTTGTCCAACGTGCTGTTATGTTCCTTTGCCATAGAGGACGATGCCATGACTATTGCTCTGTTATATCCTGGGTGTTTATAACAAAAGACATATCTATTTAGCAGTTAAAATAGAGAATGGAACAATTGTCTTTAAATGGAGAAGATTGTATTTTTACTTGCAAGTTATTTTAAGCGTATTGACGAAGTTTCTATTACACAAAATCTATATTTACCAGTTCCCAGTTTTCAAAGAAGCTGCTAATATTAAGCATATCAAAAATATGTTTAACTTGTGAGTACCACACTCCCTGCATATTGTAAACCCCCCAAAAAAACTTTCTGAAAGTTTTTGTATGAAAGTTGCCTCTACAAACGTAGTTGCCATTAGTCTTTGTCTGTGCAAAAAAAGAAAAAAGTTGCCAAGGATAATTAACTAGTGTGACCGAGTAAATAATAAAGGCAAGGTTCTTTGTTCAGGATGTTTAATATGTACAAAAAGGTGATTCTGTAAATAAATATAAACACATGTAAATATAAATACAATTTATACACAGTAATTCATTACGGTTTAAATAAACCTTTAAACTTTATAATAATCTTAGTTTACTTTATGTAGACACTAAGAAAAGTTATAAGTTATATGAATTAATACAATAAATACCTTGAGCGAGGTGTTGGTGTACAAAATCGCCGAACCCACAGTGAAACAAAATCAAAAGTTACCGGGTTTTATAATAATAGAAATTATCTGATTCGATAATACTAGCCAATGGGAACAACGGCCAATGGAACAGTAAAGAAAGTGTTCACCAACTCAATCCACCTGCGCACAAGAACTAGCGTAACTTAATTCATAAGTAGATATTATATATTTGAAACTATATGCATTTGAATGTAACAAATTCTGTTGTATAATATATAATTGATTAATTTTAAATCTGTCCACACTAGTTTAAGTCTAGAAGTTAAAAAATTGGCATTGATAGAAAGAGGAAAATTTCAGTCAAGCTCGGTTTGATCAGTCCTTTGAATTAAAGTGGTTTTTGTGACCTGGTTTTACAAGCTGATTTAGAGCAAAATCATTTAATTGATGCCAAGGTGTCTGAACGTCTGATATTCGGAATAAAAATCTATTTGGTTCTCGTTTGGCCGGCACTTGATGTAGAACAAGTGTAATGAAACATTTTTTATATAAATCAAGTAGTTGGTCACCACTGGTCTTTGTATATATATATTAACACACACATTGGAATACCTCTCAAATTGACATATACCTGCCCATAGTGAAGAATATAGATATACATAAAGCAAAGGGAAATTCACTATATTGGAGCTCCATCTCTGCCCCGGCCGAGGCTTGAACTCACGACCACTGGAACCCACTCTCCTAGCAGCGAGCGGCCACCGCGCTAACCACTCGTCCATCTAGGCAAGACAAAAATCTGCCTTCGATGACGAACGGAACCTAGCGCGTTGGTCGCGCACTACACGTTCGTTTGAGATACAGGTCGAATACAGTTATACTACAATTTAAGAGGATTGGAAAGATACACATTGATATATACATATCACAAGCACAAACATTGCAATAACTCTAAAATTGACATATACCTGCCCATAGTGAAGGATATAGATATACATAAAGCACAGGGAAATTCACTATATTGGAGCCCCACCTCTGCCGAGGCTTGAACTCCCGACCTCTGGAACCCACTCTCCTTGCAGTGAGCAATCACCGCGCTAACCACTCGGCCATCTAGGCAAGATAAAAATATTGCCTTCGAGGACGAACAGAAACTAGTATATTGTGCGACCAGCGCGCTAGGTTCCGTTCGTCATCGATTGATGTTGATAAAAACGAGAGGCTTTTTTATAGAACATCATCTGAAAATCTACATCCATTATACAAACATCCATATAAATTTGGCCTAAACGCTCTCCTTTATTGAAAATTGAAGGCATATTTAAAAAACATACATGATATCACATGTGCCACAGCTGTATTGAATTGATGCATTTATTGCAGTCATATATATGGCGTCATAGACAGCAATGCAGTAAAACCTTGTACAATTTATTCCTCCAAAACGCGGCAATTATATGTAAAATGTTATTGTAAACACGCAAGGCGTGCGTTATGATCATTGTCACTCCAAATCAGCTGCGAGCATAACAAAAGTACTTGAAAACGGATAAATCCATTCCTGAGTGGGATATATTTAGATGTCTTAATCAGAATGTTTCGTTGGATGATATCTGATTACAAATTAGAGACACGTTTATTTAGATGTTAAATCAGCTCTCAATAACATGTAAATGAAACAGCGTTTGTCAGTTTACAACTGAAAATAAATAGCCTTTTGATGTCGATATAGTATTGAACTTCCCATTTATCTATATCCGACTTGGATAAAAAAAAATAATAAAATCGAATACTAATATTGGTCTTGTTATTCTATTTTATATTTCAAGAACAGTTCAAACGTGAGATTGATATATTCAGAACTATAAAATACACGGACACAGAACCATTATTTAAGTGTAAGGAGAAGGGGGGGGGGTATATCACTGGTATTTTTACACAAAAAAATTTAATTGAATATGATATAAGCTCAGTTATGAGATAACTACTTGAGATCATAATGTGAGGCCAGAAACAAATCTCTTTTTTTTCCCCAGTCCTGGGAGTTTTCATTTCCTTCCTGATCAGCATAGTGTTTTAGTCCCTCAGTTTAATTCATTGAGTCCAGTCGATCAACAAAGGAGATACTGACATAAACCTGCTCTGTGTTTACAAGGTATTTAATATATAAAAGTGTTTTATGCTATTTTTTGTTTTCTACTTATAACAATGTTTTTAAAAAACTAAACCTTTTTTTAGAATGAGAAACTGTTTGTACTACGTCACTTTATTTTCAATTATATGCCATTCTAAAAAACAATCGAACTGTAACAGGTAAGCAATCAGCTAGCAATGAAGTTTAAAAATTCATTATCACTGAAGTTTTTACTATTTAAAATATTAAAAACTTTCCTAAATCTACGTAAACATATTACATACAGAGAACCTCCTAATACTTGCTGCTACAACCAATACCTGAATGAAGATAATAACACCTGTACAGGTGAGTTGATAATGATAAATTGTTTTATTGGTCACCAATCTCATTAGTTCACTTTAAGCGACAGTAACCATAGGACTAGTAACATTTGGAACAACGTTTTTTGACGTTAAAACTTTAGATTTAGATTATATAGATAAATAAGTGTATGATATTTTGCAAAGATATAATTCATAATCATATATGTTCAAGATACCTCCCTTTTTTTCCATGTTGTCACAGCTAAATGAAAATCAAATCTTAATCATGATGCCTTATATGGTTTGTAGGAAATGGAACTATTTTAACTATTTAATTTTAAAAGTAAAGACCGTTTTTTTTTTAAATCAATGTTTTATGGACTGCAACTGCTCAGCTGTACAAGGTAAAAGAAGAATGTATAGCATTTGTAATAAAACACACCGACGGCAAAAACCCATTGTTAATTCCTTTTGTTTGCCGTATGATTTTCTTTTAACTTTCATAACATTAAATAAGCCTGACTATTTATGACCTTAACTGGTGTTTTGGGGTATGTTGATTTTGTAAAGACAAAGTAGTCATGTTATTTCCTGTTATATTGTGAAGTAAAGATTACATGTGTGTCTAAAAGATATACTTTTTTTTCTTTTATGATAAACAAGTAAGATCAATAAGTTATTAATCTCTATGTCACTTTACAGCAAAGGATCAACTTGTTAATTATCCAGCCTTCTGTGTATTGATCACTATAATAAAATGTTGTGGTAATTTACTCACATTCTATAATTGGTTTACATGATGAATCATTTAATTTTGTTTGCATCGCTTAATTTTGTTTAATCTCAAAGTGTCCCTATGGCAGCTATGGCTGGAATTGTAAATTATCCTGTATATCTGGATATTATGGACGTTTGTGTAATTTTCCTTGTGAGTGTGACGCCTCGGAGTGTCATCACGTGACTGGCTGTAAAACGACAATCGGTATTTATAACTCACTTATGTTTAGGTTTATTATATCACTTGATTTATTTTTACGTCCATGACATTTTATAAGACGTTTTGTCTAAAGTTCATTTGTGAACTTAATGAAAGTACTCAACGGCATATCTTCAAACACATTTGGTTTAATCAAATTATTAAATGATAAAACATATATTAATAACCAGTAGTTATAATCATATTCCAATGAAATTGACCTTGTCTGCACTAATTTCTCCTGACAACAATTAACATGACTTGTTGTTATAAATTGCAAAGCTCAGAAATACCTGATTTCTATCTATCGTCCAATAATATAAGTTTTTCTATGATATACAATCGCAAAATAGGTATTAGAATATCGGTTTTGACGAAAGGCCATAATCCCTTAAGCTCTTTTTTATTTGGCAGTGGGAACTTTTTTTCCAATTAATTTAACCTCACTACATCAAGAAATATACTTTTTGATACAAAACTTCACTTTAAATTGTTTAAAATTGCTTGTATCAATCGATATGATTGAATATCAGTATAGCTCAGTGGTTAAAGTATCGGGCTTTTGAACCGCAGACCATGAGTTCAAAATTGCCTGCGGCTTTTGTTCATATATTCTGAATTAAATTTTTGAAAATCAATTTTTTATTCAAAATTGTATATATTTTTGCCAATTTGACATATACTTTTTATGCATTATGCTATCTATCATAATCAAGTAATATTTGCTGCTATGAGAAACCATTTCAAACTGATTAAATTGTTTTTAATAATTCTCTTTATTTTAACCATTGTTACAACAGAGAAATCCAATTTTGTATTCAAAGGTTAGACTACATGTACTTTAAACAGTTTGAAACTGACAAATAAACTAGAGCCGATCTCGTTGCAAGCAACGAGGAGGTCTTCCGTTACAACTTCAAGTCAATATAGGATTGCCAATCAGTCTTAATAACCCCCCCTCCTCCTTGCTCTTGTCAGGATCTGTCAGGTATTGATAGCAGGTCATCTTCACACGACCTAAACTTCTGACCAATCAGGGCTTTAGAAGATCAATTGGAACTCTTCAAAAGTTGACAGACAAATTAATCATGCCTGTTTTCTATATAACTTCCAAACTGCAGAGTATTGAAGAGTTACACCTCTCATTAAACAGATAAAGGCATGTCTGTGATAAGTTGGGGGTATTTTTAGATATGCAAATGTAGAGGCCATGTGAAGATGACCTCTTATCGATACCTATCAGACCCTGACGAGTGTAAGGAGAAGGGGGATGTTTTTCATCTGGGTTGTCAATATGATAATAGTAATTTCAGAAAATCGAAAACGAGGCTCACAGTATTAATTTCATACCAGACAAATTCTCCGTTTAACTTGCTTCACGGCCATATCAATTTATGATAACTTAAAAACACACATCATAAATGTACATTTATTTAATTATTCCGGCCAGAAAATCAAAACGATAAATACGTTTATGTACAACTGATGACAGGATACAAACTAAGCCTATATCATAGTGTAATCAACACAAAATCCACTGCGCTGATGCATCATAAACATTTCCATTCCCTGTACTCATACTTACACCTCTACCGCTAACACATGGAATAGTTTATGTAAAAGTGCAGAGTTTAAATTAAAAGATTGAAACGAACACAAACTGTTAATCAAGAGGACGCCTTCTCCCACCTGAGGGCGGGCTATACGAGAGGTGCTCAGTGGGAGGGATAACTCTCCGTATAATGTTTGGCCATGCAGGCACTCAGCATCATTTTTGAAAGGATGAGCATATTTATCGGAAATCTTGACAAGCAAATAAAAGAATTCTCAAATCTTCAAAATCGTAATCCGTGGAGTAGGTAGGAGTTGTGAAGCAGCTCTAACTTTGTATTTTTTTAAAATGTGATTTCGTTTTAAATATGCCAATAATTGTTTTTCCTTCACCTAAAAAGTGTATGTGAGGTAGGGGTGTGTCAATGCCCCAAAATTTAATTTTATAAATGTAAATTTCAGGGATATTTTGGTTGAAAATAAAAGTCAGCGGGGTTGGGGGGGGGGGGGGTTCAGAGCTCCCACTCGATTCTTTTCGCCACTTTAGTGCGGCACGACGAAAGACCTATGTTCAACCATTTTTTCTATCAAATCACATATACATGTACATATACATGTTTTAGTTATGATATTTTGACTTTTAAAAGATACATGCATTGACTTATTTGTTGTACGTATGACGTACATTTGTATATTTGCACTCTTATCATTGGCATGTGTCTATTTGTATCACTAAATGATTTCCAAGTAAAGATACTGAAATTTTACAGATCTAAGTTAGAGAGAAAAAAAA
>WFKH01010931.1:69910432-69926791 GCA_016163765.1 Magallana hongkongensis
TTTATATTAATCTTATGTTGAAACACAAGTTTAACACGTACCGGTCAAAATCTCGGCGTTTTATTGTATTTAATCTTTTAAATAAACAATTACCCTTAATTGCATATTGAGATTCGGACTAATGGCTTACTTTTATTCCATTAATGGTCAAGTTTCTACATGATTTTATGCACTATCGTTTAAACTAATGCTAAATCAACTGTACAAGTAAGATACATTTATCGTTTCATCTTAAACCAATGTAGTTGAATTAAAAATAAAACAAACAATTTAATAGTGTGTTCGTACAGATTATCAATAAACATGCACGTGTGATAAGATAGAAGCACAAGAAACTACCGCGGATCACTTGTCCACTCGCGCGGTATGTCCTCGGTCATGTGCGAGGGATGATCGTCATTTAAAGGGTAAATATTTGTGGGTATTTTGTGTTGATCTTAAACATTAAACATTATTTGTACAATTTAACAATACTAGTATTTAAGACTTACAAACCCACCTTGATAATTATATGTCTCACGATGCTTCTGATTTGAAATAATATCGCTTTTATTATTTTTCAAAACGCTTTCTTTATTTACACTCTGTCGTTTTAATTAAATCAATTGAAGATGAAGAAACTTTTATAGCATAAACTTAAAACAGTTCTTGTGTTTGCTGCATAATAAACACATATATGTAAGACGCGAATCGTGTGTATTAGATAATCGCTGACCGCTAGGTAAGTAGTCCAGCCGCGATCGATCTCCTCGGCCGCGGACGAGGGATGGATTACGCTCAGAACCCAGAAATATTTGAAATGCTTGCAGTATAATGATTAAAATGTATCAAATAGAAGTTCATTTTTTACTTAAAAACCCACATTTGTTCTATGTCTTATTATGCTTCAGATTGGGTATGACATTGCTTTTATCAATTAACAGAACGATTTATTAATTAACACTCTAACGTTTTATTCAATTTAAGAAAAATAATTAAACTTTTAATTGTATATGTATTCAAAATTAAAAACAATTCAATATGTTTGCGGCTAAACAAACCCATATGTGTCAGACGCGAATCTTGTGTAGTAGATACCGCTGACCGCTAGGTAGTCCTGCCGCGATCGATATCCTCGGCCGCGGGCGGCAGATAGGTTACGTAATGGTACACACACGCAGCTCAGATCCCAGATAGATTTCAAATGCATGCAGTTTAATAACTAAAATGTAGTACATAGAAGTTTGGTTTTTATAATCCGTAATTTGAGATTTACTAGAAAAGAAATAGAATGTTTATATTTTCTGTTTCTCGTTTTTAAAGGATTGTTCACTATAAGAACTTAACAAAAATGACTTAAAGTCCTCAAATAAAAGCATGTATACTTTAAAAAAAACTTCTTTCTTATAAATTAAGGCATCCCGTATAAACCGGTATACATTCAGTGGTAACTTTATTTCATTTGTACGCACAAAGACTTTCGTAACTTTGCCAAATTGCCGCGAATACTGGTCTATACGTAATACTGTTTGCCCTCATATTATGCAATACCCGAACACAAAAACAGCTTTATGAGATTAATAAGATCACAAACAACATTTTTTCTAGCGACGTCCATATAAATTTTTTTACCGTTTTAGAGTTAAAAAGCAAAGACTTTTAAGGGATCTAGACCCCTAATTTAAGGGGCTAGCCCCTTTTAAATGGTATCAAATAAAAGCCCTTAATATTTGGCACAACTTTTGTTCTATATGTGTTTAGAAAATATTTATTACTAAAAACTTATGAAGCAAAGATGTAAGCAAAATTTAGCATTTTTTGAGACATAAATTTCGATGTGATTTTTTAAGAAGTATACGTGGGTTAATCAGACATATAAGACTGGGAGGATAATGTTCAAGATGTCTACATTAAAGATTTGTAAATCAAAACTACTTGCCACGGATCATCTCGGAGCCTTTGCAGGTACACGAGACCCACTAAAAAAATATTCAAAGGGGAATAACTCAAAACCGGAAGTAGCGATTTCACAATGTTTTGTGCTATAGAAAGCTATTGGCATTTCCAATAGACCCTGAAAATTTGAATAAAATCGGGTGAAAAACAAGCGAGATATTAAGGTTTAAAAAAACGTCTAGAAGAAAAAGAAGAAGAAAAATAATAATGAAGAATTTCCAACAGAATCAGTATAAGGTCTTCCGTTGGAAACGGAAGACCTTAATAAATTAAATTCTTATTAACTACAAGATCCTCAGTATGTCACTACGTCAGCTACAGATGCAACATCACATCACAATCTATTGACAATCGCCAATGTAACAGGTGAAGTGTCGACCCATCAAGGCATTAAACTGGCTGGACAGAATCTACACATTCACTACGAGGATGATCACGCCTTTCCAATGTCAACCCTGGTGTTTTCTCTACTTGGGTCATTGTCCTCTCTTTGTATTATTGGCTGTGTTCTCTTCATCCACTCGCGGTAAGTCTAGACTGTTGGTGAACCACCTACCTTTATTAATATTTTCAAGAATGATAAATTTATTTTTTTTTTTCGTATTTCTCGTAATAAAAACGTTCCATCCTTTGTTTTATAAGTCTTGTTTCTATTTACAAAACCACTGTATTCTGTGTTTGTCCTCAGGAAGAAGAAGTGGAAGTTCAGAGGTTCTTTCAGCTTTTCTAAGATAAGACAGGTTTTGCTTCCTTGCGTTAATCAAGGTGTGTTTAATCCAGATATTTTTCGTTTTTTTCTGAGAATTAACAAAACTGTAAAGTTTTATTTACGAGGGTAACGTTCCATGAATTCAAAATATAATAACCTATCAAACCTTACCTATTTGATAAAATACAGCTTTTTAGAGCTATATCTTCCATATTTGTTTAAATTATAAGTATGTATCACGATCATCATATTAGATGACATGGGTAATATATCTGGCACATCACTAACATCATTAACCATCGTAATGAAAAGATAGATAAGTTTGTGTTGTTTGTAATAAAGAAATATTTTACTCAGAAAAGTGAAACGTCGGATCAACGTAATTTATAATTTTTGTATGGACAGGTTTCCACTTAAATCTCAGAAGCACATGTATCATTTTACTTTGACAATGAATATGTTTCTTTCTCATATTAACATTTTTATAATAAACAATTAACAAAACAATAATAGAAAATAATTAAAATACATGTTTATGATTATATATACAGTGGAGACTCAGTTATCCGGACGCTTTCGTTACCAAGTCAAATCGTCCGGATAGGTGAAGCGTCTGGATATCTGAAATGTGTCTATATTGTTGTCATTAATGATAATGTATTTGTCTATAGGGCCCCGTTGGTGATACTGTTTTTTGGTTTTTGGTTTTGTTTTTGTTTTTTTTTTTTTTTTTTTTTGGGGGGGGGGGTTGCCTTTCGTATTATATAGCAACACATTAGAGTTGTCCGTTAAAATGAACGTTTTTAAATAATACAAAAACCGCTTTATATTGTAATGTTGTCAGGAAATATTAACCGGACGATAATAATAACCAAATCTAGCTAAATTATTCGTGTAATATCTGCATATTTACTGTACGGTGTGTTTTTAACGATTTTATTTTAGAAACGCCAATTTCAACGATTTAATTTTGAATTTTTTCCCTTAAAAAATGTCAATTTCATCGACAAAATTAATTTTTACTGGCTGTAAATTGCAAGATCCACCTATGCACCTCTGATGAGTTTACATGCTTTCATTTTGTTGTCTACCAGTACTTCCTGTTTTGACTTAATCTGGCAAGGCATTCATGAAACAATACGTTTTAAATAACTATGTAAAACTTTCTTGATTTAGTAATGATATTGTTTAAAATCTGATTTGCTAGATTTATCTACATTTGAACAGATCGTCAAAGAACAATGGCCCAGGGAAACATTGAACTCTCTAATGTTAACAGAGCACCGGTTTGTGGACAGGAAGAAGACGACAGTCCGTACTCTGAGATCAGATATTCTCAGTTTATTGGAGGAACCAACACAGGGGGAGCTTGTATAAACACGGCGTCGTGTACTATGCATGAGTGTGATTCCGACAAACATCACAACACGTCAGAAAAGCAGAACATTTATCAAATATATATGGGTAAAAAAGAATACGATCGCATCAACCTGAAAATGAAATCTCCAGACTTGCTGTCCGATAGAAAGTCCAGTTCAACACACTCCAATGTAGAGGAATACGTTTCCCTTTCGAACACGCCATCACTTGGTACATGTAAGGAAGTCCGGACGAAGTATGATTTAAATTGTCAGAATCTGACTCTTCCCAAAATCACGACGACCGACTTCAACGAAATGGGTAAAGGTGAAAGGAAACCTCATCGTCTATTAACGGGATACAGCTTACAAAAATTAGAATTTGAAATGGGAGTCGAAGTAGATCAGCTCTTAGAAAAGACCAAACACCAATCTGTAGACACTGGCAGGCAGACTGGTCCACAGAGTGACAACAGACCATACAGCATGGCAGGAGGTTTGTCAGATAATGATTTAAGTGAAACAGTAGAGGAGTCATTAAATTTACAGGACATTAATATGTCTGAAAATAAACACTTGTCAGAAAACGATTTAAGTGAAGTAGTGGAGGATTCTGTAAATCCACTACACATCGATATCCCTGGGAAAAGAGAAAACACAAGTAGAATGGGAGACAATAGTCAGACAAACGCAAGACCTTACAGTCTTGCAGAAATACCAGAATTCTAACCAAAAGGCATAGTTTTACGGGGAACAAAATTTAACATTGCACTCTGAATTCTGATATAATAAACAAATATTATTGACTTGCTTTAAAGACTGTTCAATTTGAAAACGTTTGGTTTGAAGTTATATTTTTGTGAAAGTGTGAAAGATTTATGATAGGTCTGCAATAAATGTAATTAACACAAACAAACGAAATAAAAATTAATCCCTTATTTCTTTCGTGTTATACCGTATTTCTTCTCGATCATGTTAAACGTGTATGTTGCCTTTAATGTCAGTTAGTAAATTAGATGTTTACTATTTAGCAAAGCATCAGACATTGATATACATGTTAATTCGCTACTGGGAACAGGAAATGATACTTTAAACTACTGAGCATTAACAACGGTATCACGTGGTACTTATTAATAATTAATTTCAAGTGTTTCTGAAACTTGAGGATAGTTGAGATTCTGGGCTTTGTTGGTGTGTAGGCAAATGGTATTTATTCATTACTCGCGTAAAATAATGTCTATAAATTTACATTTTCATATGATAAAAATATACCTTAATGTATTAATCTTTGTCATCCTCCATCTTAGTGAAGACTTTATTCAAAGTCGGACTGTACCTATGTTGTCGTCTTCGAAGTATTAATCTAAAGTGTCAAAAACTTAAAACTTACATTTTTTAAACCACATAGTTCAGAGTCCAAAAAGTCAAAATACTTTAAAACACATACATTTATTTTAATTATTAATTAATTCCAATTACAAACATGTAATTCATAGTCAAAAGGTCAAAATACTTGTAATTACACAATACAAATACTTAGAATTATTTATCCAAGTACTGTAAATTCCTTATTTTACGCGAATACTTACCTCCACTTCTTCTTCCTGGGGACAAACACAGAATACAACCGTTTTGTTTCAAACCGCTAGAATATAAAATCGCGAAATTCAATGCCGAATTTTTATCATAGTTTCATTTAGTTTACATCTGTCCAAATTTATTGCAGTCAAATATATGGCGCATCGTATAATTTATCTCTAATGCATTAAAACGCGCAATAGTTTACTTCTCCGAAATTTAACGCGGCAATTATATGTAAAATGTCATTAAAACCACGCAAGGCGTGTGTTATGATGACATTGTCACTCCAAATCAGCTGAGAGAATGACAAAAGTACTTGTAAACGGAGAAATACAGTTCTGAGAGGGATATATACGGATGTCTTAATAAGGCTGTCTCACTGGATATTGATTACAAAGTAAAGATACGTTTATTCAAATGTTAAATCAACTCTCAATAGCATGTAAATGTGACAGCGTTGGTCATTTTATAACTCAAAATTAAATAATATTTTGATGTCGATATTGTGTTCCCAATGATCTATATGCTACAAACAAATAAATTCGAATTTAAAATGCTCTTGTTATTATATTTTACATTCCAAAAATAGAAATAACACCAGATTACTAAAACATTCAAGGACACAAAACCATTATTTTAACTAATAGATAAATTCAAACAAAAACGATAAAATTATTGTATTGAATTTCGTATTTGTATGTTTGCAAACAAATTGTTTGAGATTATTATGTGCGGCAAAAAAATCCCTTTTTTCCCAGTCATGAGAGCTTTCATTTCCTTCCTGATCAGCATAGTGTTTGTTATGCTTCAGTTTCATTCATTGAGTCCAGTCGATCAACAAAGGAAATACTCACGTAAACCTGCTCTGTGTTTACACGGTATTTAATATACAAAATGTGTTTTATGCTATTTTCACGAAGCAATTTATGAAGAATAAAACACTTACTGTCTTATAGGATGATACATTTTTTGTACTACGTCACTTTTTTTTCGATCATCTGTCATGCTAAAGAACAACAGGAGTGTAACAGGTAAGCAGTCAGTTAGCAATTTCGTGTAAATGAATATTTGAATGGCTTTAAGATACATTTGCTATATAAATCATCATGCATTTTTTTTCAATTCTTACATAAACATTTATCATAAAGATTACCTCCATATCCATGCTGCTACGACCACTACCTAAACAAAACTAGTAACACCTGTACAGGTGAGTTATAACTGATGATTTCCAATACAATGCAAAACCGGTTTTTTCATATTTTTCTGGAGTGGCCATATTGATATTCGTCAGACATGTACATGTATTTTGAAATCGTCTATGTTTATGCTACTTCCCTATGTCTCAATGTATTCACAGATAAATAAAACTTATTGCATAAGTTTTATCAATCATAATACCACGCATGATTTCTAGAACATCAAACCTAGTATGCACTCTTGTAATCAACTAAACGATAAAGATCGTTTTGAAGGACAAAGTATTATGAACTGCACCTGCAACTCCTTTTCTTAACTGTTGGTAAGCATGAACATATATAAAAATTAACTGGTGGTTTTAAGGTATATGGATTGAAGATGTGGTAGTAATTGGGTTTTTTCCTGTAATGCTATAAAGTAATGATGTCAAGTGGATCTAAAAGATATTTTCTTTTTCTGATAAAAATAAGTTTTTAAAAATCGTTATGTAATTATTATTTGTTACTTTACAATTTTTATTTTCTCATACAAGTCTAATCGCATTTCTTATTAGATATTATTTACTATAACGAAATACTATGTTTAATTACTCAATTTCAAAAACTTGTTTACATGGTGAATCATTTAACTTTGTTTTTCACAGAATGTCCCTACGGAAGCTTTGGCTGGAATTGTAAACTATCCTGTCCCTTTGGGTTTTACGGACGGCTGTGCAAGTCTACATGTGAGTGTGTAGACTGGAAATGTCTTAATGGGATCGACAATGAGAAATTCAGAAAAAAAAATTAACATAAAAAGCAATAATATCTCATAGTTGTTTATTTGTTTGGCAAGGGTACACCTATTTTATTTGATTTACGTTTGCAAGTGAAGGAAACTTCCAAACAACAATCAGTGTCAGGGGGGGGGGGGGGGGTTTCTTTTTTGTGTTATACAAATATTTATTTCAACTGATATAATAGAATAAAAGTTTCTAAATAAGTTTCTTGGTGTTTTAAGGGTATATATTAGAAATTCAGTTAAGAGGTGCATGGTCACAATTGGAGGTGAACACTTAAATTTTAAGTTTCGAAAGATAAGTGAAAGTAGTTGTAAGGTGACGATAAAACCTTCAATATCAAGGTTTTAGTGTAATAAAGAGTTCACAATTCTTTGTTATTCAAATAAGGCTCATGCCATGTTTTTCATTTATATGTTTTTTTTAAATAGGACAAACACTTGAGACTGTATTTTAATTGAATCTCTACTGAATGAACCCGTTAGAAATGCTCTATTAAAGTTGAAGTTGTGACACATTAGTTTATCAAAATAATTTGTATTTATATCCATGGTTTTAACAGTAATTCAATATTTTATTCCGATGTTTATCTTTTTCACAGTATATGCTCCTATAACTATAAAAATCTTTTTGACTTTCAGACAACCTCCCAATATCAAATACACATGTTACAACTGAAGTGCCCACCTACCAAGACATCAAACCGAATGGAGCGGATCGAGTCATTCACTACAAAGATGATCACGCCTCTCCAATGTCAACCCTTGGGTTTTCTTCACTGAAAAAAGTGTCACGTATGTTTCACCTATGTTGTGATCAAACATACGGATAACTCATGTGTATCATTAGTGAAGCATGCGTGATATTTCAACACATGTTGAACATGAGTTCAAAAACATATGTTAAATATGTGTGTATAAACGCATGTTTACATACACATATGCGTATTATATGTTCCTTTTTTCCATACGTTACACATATGTTATACATGCGTTTTTCATGTGTGTTTTAATTCATATGTGATTCATAAGTTATTTTAACACATGAGCTACATGGGTGAAGAAAAATATTGCTATTACACATGTCCGGAAATGGCTCAAACCTTATTTACATGTAATAATGAATAGATTCATAAATGAATTAATTAGTTAACTGAAGACATGTAACCTCTTTAAAACTTTATTTAACTACAAATCCGGATTTAAGCAGAATCGACTTTCATTTTGTCGTTCACAAACGTGCGTCACATTTTTACGTCACCGAAGCAGAAGATCTAACGATATATAGTCAAGTCGTACAAAGACCAACTCGTATTCAGGTCAACTCGTATACAAAAATTCCCGTATAGAAAACTAAAAGTCAGCTCATATACAAAAAATTCCCGTAGACAAAACCGAAAGTCAACTCGTATACAAAACATTCCCGCATACAAAATCGAAAGTCAGCTCGTATACAAGAATCTTATGTATAATATTATTACTCAAAACTACTTCAATGATTCTCTATCTAATCATAACGTTCATGATCAACGCACATGATCAATGTGTCAAATATTTATTAATTTGTCTGAATAGCATATTTTAACATATAAATCAATGGTATATAACTTACAGCTGCAGGATGAATTTTAGCTAAAGGTAAGGACTATCAAGCATTTGTTTTCGTTTACTTGCATTTTAAAAATTATATCATACTAATTGCCGGTGGCATTAGAGTCAACGTATTTGTAGCTGTGCTCTCAAAGAAAATTTGGGCTGACAGACGATAAACGATCGACGGACATAATTGTGGTTTTACAAAAGAACTATTCTTTATATGGATAAAAAGTGTAGTTAAAGAAATACCAGCAAGTCAAATGTAGTCAAATCACACACTTATAGAATATTTTAGAAATTTGTGAACGGTATCAAATAACGTTGTAAGTTAGGCCTCTCAATACTGAACGTTTTCACCACAGAGCTGAATTTAGCAGCTAACGGGTTTCAGTTGATTTAAACTAATCAATACGGATGGGAAAAGTATAAAATATATGCTGATCTGAAGATATATTAAAAGAAGACGAATCTGAAAATTTGAAAAGTGAAAGTAGCAAATGGTCTACAGAAAAGCTCATTGCAAAGCAACGAGCAGGTCTTCCATTGCAGCTGCTGAAGGTTTTTAAAAAAAAATAATTCATCAAGACACTTAATTAATTCTTAATGTTTTTATGGTATAAATATTTGCTAGAATGATTAGTCAGTCGTCTGAATTAAGTTTAAGTCTCATCAAATCCTATTGAAACATCATTCAAAGTTTATAGGTATGCAACAACTGGATGTAGAGGACAACAGTTATAACACAGTCAGTGACATAATGCTCTCAAAATTGTTAAAATGTAAGTACATATATCATGAGATTTCATGCAAATACCTATTTCTAAATCTTTAAAATCATAGTTATATAAATGTACAATATATTTGTTAATTTCATATCATTATATATGCATGCAATATAAAATATATCATACATCTTTAGGTTAATATGCTTTAATAACACAAATGTATTCAACTTTTTTGTGCAATATATCTTGTAGCACATGGATATATTACAGAGGTTTCTAATATGTTTTTGAATGTAGTCTGAAGACATTGTGTAAACCGATCGATCCAGACCTTCTTGAGTTCAAAGATAGATGCACTATGGTTGCTATAATTGTGAAAAATAATGGTAATATTAAATTAAGATAATGATCTGGCTGTATAGATTAATATAACGAATTTTCTCCATTGACAATTTGTGAGTGCTGAAAATCTCAGTTAACACTATACCTTAATGTTTCAAGCTTATTGACAACAAGAAAATATTTATGCATATCTGATTTCCACTTATAATTTATAATTTTGAATCATGTTGATTTTAAAAATCTTATGATTGGATTTAAATTTGGATAAAAATTTCAGAAAGAAGTCAAACCATGCCTTGTCAAGAAAAATATTGAAACGTGAGCAGTTGAAGTTAGACCGAAATCATTCCAAATATGCTAGAGGTAAAAAGTTGATTTACTTGTGTCTGTGTGTCTTTATTTCTCACCTACATGTAATTCAGACAATCCAATTTGTTTGCAATGGTATAATTGTATCACCATTTTTAATCAATTAACCTAGCTACCGAGTTATAGAAAAAAACCCACACAGAGTGTACAAGTAAAATTATTTATCGCAAATGTAAAAAATATGACTGGTTTGATTTTACATTTACAATTATCTTCTTTATCAGAAATGGTAAATAAGAAATTCTAAAGACTTATAATACATTAAAGATTGATTTTATAAAGGAGCTGAATGATATTAAATATTATGTGATCTGATTTAACTTGTTCCGTGTTATTGTAGTTCTTTGTCTGATATTTGATTTTTTTTTAATCTTGTTAAGTAATTATGTGCAAGGAACTCCCTATCTCACAGAGACTTGCAATTATTTCATGTTTGCCTAGAAGGATAAACCTAGACAGTTTCAAAAAATGGTGACCAATTGTTCTTTTGAATGTTTTGTATAAGATTATTTCAGGGTGTTAGTTTTAGAATCAGGAAAGTTTTAGATTATTTAATATCTGAAACATGGTCTGGATTTATGAAAGGAAGGTACATTGGAGAGAATACTAGATTTATATATGACCTGTTATCTTACACTAAGTTCAAAAACATACCGAGTCTTTTAGTACTGATAGATTTTGAAAAGGCGTTTAATTCTATGTCGTGGTAATTCATATACCAAGTCCTCAATATGTTGGCTTCAAAAAGAATATTAATCAGTGGATTAGGATCTTAAATGCAAATTTTCATGCTGCTCTTTTACAGTGCGGCCATCTATCACAACTTTTATTCGCGGCGACTTGTTTTCGCGATTTACCGAATATGAACTGATTTGCAACGACTAGTTTTCGCGACCAAGCCTTATCCAGACCCATGTTGTGATAAGAATCAATCGAGAAGGGCTGGTTCGCGGCGAGAAATATTCGCGACAACAAGGCTCTCGCGAACCTCGCGAAAATTTTTCTTGCACGCGAATAAAAGTTGGTTAAAAGTAATTTAATTAGGGGAAGTTCAATGAATGACAGCTGTTGAATTTTTAAAAATGTAGTAACCTTTAGAACCATAATTGCACCATAAAATAATATAAATATATGTCTATGATTATAAATGTTATTGTTCTCACTTTTAGTTAAGCCCTTCTTGTTTTCGTACTGTCTCTATTTTTTTTCTATAAATTTTGTGCACGCGATTTCTTGAAAATGATTCGATCGATTTCAACTATTTTTTTATTAAGATGATTAGATTTAATATTAACTTAATTCAATTTTAAATTTTTTTCGTGTCGTCACTTCCGGTACCGATTTACGAACGCTTTTGTAAATTTCTATGATCTATTTTGTGCAGAGCTGATCTCAGAAACTATCAGAGATATGACCTTAAAATTTAAGGATAGTTAGACTATAGTTTGAAGTTGTGCATAATTTCTAAAATTTGGTTCACGCCAGTGGCGCTATTTGTTAAAGCTCGCCTAGGCACGAAAATTGGGTACAAATTTTGAATCAAAATTTTCAATTTTTTGATCTGTAATTTTTATTAGTTGTGTAGACATATATAATTGAATTTTAGTTGTAACGCAGCATTTGATTGGATAGAAAAATGTAGTTAAATTTGTATTACTTGGTTTGCTTGCCACCAGAAACGTCACAATGCACCAATGTCAAAAACGTACTAATCCGCTTGACGTTACGTATAAATTTTGAACAGATTAATATCATTTTCAAAAGTAAAACGCACTCAATTCGTTTACTTAATTATTGAAAATTAAATTATAAGGAATGAACTCAATGTCTATCCAAGTTATACGAGTATAACCTGGGTTGGAGCAATTTACGCTTTTTTATAACCCACTTCACGGATTATAAAACGTAAACTGTCCCAACCCAGATTATACTCGTATAAATTGGGTACACATTGAGTTCATTTGCATGAATAATAACAGTGGTAGAGTATCATAAGTTCCTTCCAACGAAATCAAGAAAATGGGGCTGGTCCATAGCAATGAGCGGCCACCGCGCTAACTACTCGGCCATCTAGACAAGACAAAAATCTTCCTATCGATAACGAACGGAACCTAGCGCGCTGGTCGCTCACTACACGGTCATTTGAGATACAGGTGGAATACAGTTAAATGACAATTTGAGAGGATCAGAACGATACACATTGCATAGATATATACATATAATAAGCACATACATTTTAATAACTCTCAAATTGACATATGCCTGCCCATAGTGAAGGATATAGATATACATAAAGCACAGGGAAATTCACTATATTGGAGTGAATATATGTACTGGGAACTTACTTTGAGTACACATAGATTTAAGAGTTGACAACTGTTGAATACATAAAATAGGGCAATTTGTTTCTTAAATGCGCGATTTTCGTTTTGATGGATGGAACTTGCGAAGCACAACCTCTAATGAGAGAAAGGGATAGAACTTTTCAGAACGGGGTATAATATTAATGAAGGTAAATTTTCATGTTTGACTTTTTGTGATCGTTCAAAAGCATTTGACAGAGTCTGGCATATCGGCTTTTTATTCAAGTTACAAACCTATGGAGTATCTGGTGATCTTCTTAAGTTGTTTTCAAGTTACTTATGTCAAAGATCCCAGAAAGGTATGTATAAAGATCTTTTGTCAAGTAAATCAGAATTATCTGCCGGTGTACCCCAGGGATCAGTGTTAGGACCACTTTTATTTTTGATATATGTCAATGATAGGGCTGTTAATATATTATCAGTGTGTAGACTATTTACTGATGACAATTCGGTTCAATATTTTTCAAACAACATACTTGACGTTGAACATTATTTAAATGAAACATGACAATAACAAACTGTCAACCGTCCCAAAAATCCATATAGCAAAATACAAATTCAAAGCAGAGCAAACACGGACCTCCAAAAAGATAGAGGTGGGATCAGGTGTTTAGGAGGAGTAAGCATCACCTGCCGACCGGTCACACCCGCCGTGTATTTGTCATGAAAGACGGAGTAAATCTTAGTCAATCCGGTGCATATATAATGGTCTAAAAAGTATTTAAAAAACGTCAGTCAACATGTGTCTTAATGAAACATTTTACTTGCTGACAAGGTCAGTGTATCGACCATAGAAATTGCGTAAATATAATTTTAATTGAGGTTCTTGATACTCTTGTTACAACTTGTTTGTTAGTAGCTTGTTCATTTTAAAGCATGCATTTGCATAACGAATAAGTTGAGAGACATAAACCCCATAACCAGGTGATGATCGTATATTGCTACATAGGTATGGGAAGTTGACGATGGAAAAATTAAAATCACCACGTTTTTCATATAGGTTTGTTGTTATGTTACCATTAACGTCTCTTTCTAATACAATATCCAAATATGAAACAGATGTTTCGGAATCTGTGGTATCTTTTATTTCGAGCTCACTGGGATATATTGAGTTAACATAAGCGTGAAAGTAACAGTTGTTAATGGATAAAACATCATCAATATAGAACACCATCCAAATCAAAAAGGGAAAATCAAAATTCCCTTTTTTTGACCCTGTTTTTCATATCTGCATCCATTTACACCCCTTTTTGCCAAAAATAAGCCTTTACAAGTCAAAGTTCATGGACTTTTCCTGAATCATTGACATTTAAATGCATTACACAGATATTTAAAATGAGGTATATTCCTCTTATCCATTTAAAAACTCATGAAGCATCAGAGGAACGTTCCTCTTTTTTTCAACTAAAATGTTCACAAAGCAGCCGAGGAACGTTCCTCTTTTCACCTGACTTAAAATCATGACAATGACAACTCATTTGAGGAACGTTCCTCTTTTCACTTCAACAGAAATATTGACAAGTCATCTGAGGAACGTTCCTCTTTTCACTACAACTGAAATCTTCACAAAGAATCTGAGGAACGTTCCTCTTTCACTACAACTGAAATTTTCACAAAGAATCTGAGGAACGTTCCTCTTTTCTCTTTAACTGAAATTATAACTTTTAAATTTAAATTTTAAATTTTAAATTTAACTTTATGTAAATATTAAGGATGTAAACAAGTACTCGAGTACTTGACTATCGCTCAGTCTCGATGATGATCAGCTTAAATTTTCTTAGTCGATTACTCTATAAAAAGTAAAGAGAGTTTGAATTTTTAATATTTTTTATCGCGGCATTTTTGGGTTACAAATCAAAATAAGGTTGGCTTTTTTAATCATTTTTGGTTGGTCTGTTCTATCAGTGCCCCTTGTGTATTTTTTTAGCGGCAAATACATGTATATTAATAGATGTCAAACATTGATCTTGTATTTTAGATCAAATTATAATTAATTGTTTTCAATAAAAGTACATAGGCATGTAATTAAGAAAACCAATTTAATATTTCTTTTAATATTCAATATCAAGTTTATTTAGTAATAAAATTAGATGTTTATATAATTAAAAATATAACTATTTTAATAATTGTCTCAGTGCATATGTTTTTATAGTTATTAAAAACAAAGCTCGCATCCATGAAATTCAGGATTGAGTTCGTAAGTAGAGCTGCAATTTCCTGAAAGCACTTAATGTGGTCTTTGATACATGGTTGACAAGAGCCAAGGTTTATCTTCTGTTCTGTTTCTGTTTGACTGGCTGGATGGCTTCTTAACTTTTCTGTGGCCCCATTGATTTCCTTCCAGGGGAGATGTCCAAATTTTCTATAGAATTTATGTATGATACATGTACATAATTGCATTTAAACTCATAATTGCTAAATAATTTCCTGTTATTTCATTTCATAATAAAGATCTGGCTGTGATGCTTTTTTTGATAATTACACACAAATTCTCAAAAAAACATTTAAGTATTGACATTCTTTAAGAAAAAATACCCAGTAGGCAGTATATATATAAGGTCACATAAGTTTCTCCCAGCTTAACTTGAGAGAGAGAGAGAGAGAGAGAGAGAGAGAGAGAGAGAGATTTGTTCAACAAATATTTCTCTTAGGATATATATACCTAAATATGTTTAAACATTTACAGAATCCAAGCAGGATAATTAAGCATGAATTTGATTTGAATCTACCAAACATCAAAATACTCTTAAATTTCTGCTCTAATCTTAAAACACAGTGGTATCATTGCAATTGTTGGGGGATGGCGGCAGATCTTAACACTTCACATCAAATCCCAAAGCTATTGTTATCGGGCCGGTCATTCTTGAGAGTATGAGAATGGTTCACAGCTGTAAATTATTTGTTTTAAGCCAGACAGCTGAGCAGATGGGATTTGTATCACTTAATTAAAGCAGGAATTATTAGCCACATCAAACAAGAAAATTGTATAATTCAGATTCTGCTCATCTTATCAATTTAATGTTGCAGCAAGGAAATACTAGAATTCAGTAAATTAAGCTTGATGAGCTTTGTCAAACTTATTTTTGTTTGAAATTTAGAAGCATGAAATATTCAGAATATTTGTTCATCATAAATTTGGACTTGTCATACTAAGGACTTTATGTTTGTTTCATTAAAAGTCTCAGTTACCTGTGTGCCCTACCTAAGTTAAGCTAAACAAAATCATTCAGGCTCAAATCATATGAATCAGATGTTTGTGTGGGATCATTCTCAGTGACTGACCACCTGTACAAATGTCAGGCTGTCTTTTTGTCTCTCCTTTCGGAGATGATTTGTAAATCAACTCCATGCAATCACTAGTTGCACTGGAAGTATTGTGGACCTGGAGCCCGTTTGACAGATTT
>WFKH01010931.1:69937130-69958975 GCA_016163765.1 Magallana hongkongensis
GAGAAACTCTTTCATGGATGTAGTAGGACTTCTTAATACATGTCAAAATATAACCCTTCAATCCCTACCTTGAAACAGTTATAGAGTTACTGCCAAAATTATACAAAATGCTTGATATCGCTACTCCTCATAAACCGTTAGAGATAGAGACTTAACACTTTTACTAATGTATTCAGTACGTTTAGGGGCTCCTTCAATCTATTCATACCGAAAGGGTCCAAGGTCACTTTCTAGCAGTTATTGCCCCTGAAAGTTTCGAACATTCAATAAAAACACTAACAACTTTGGAACCAAAAATCATTGATACATCGGACCACTTGGGGTTGAAACGTCTACCTTGTCCGATCAAAATGACATAAGGGTCAAACGTCAAGGTCAAGCAATAAAAAATTGCATTCTTAATCTGTTGACACTTTTTTTATGAAGTAACGAAGAAAAATACTTTATTCTATCGAAACAAACTTATTTAAGCACAAACTTAAGCACAATTTCTAGAGATATTACTTTCGACGTTATATGGTTCATTGTTGGCTTAACACACAATTTTGACCTTGTGCCATGACCTTATTTTTGCAGGATTTGATTCTAAATAATTCTTAGAAATCAATGAATATATTGACTTTTCTGATTTCTAATGGTTTGAAACTTTTGCTTAAATAATTATTTCTACAAAATTTTGTGATAATATGACGTTAAGTAAAATAGTTATGGCAAAGGTCTTCGTATTTTTGATTGATCCTTGTAATCGGTAAAGCACATAATTAACATAGTTTCTATAACATAAAAACCAGGAAGAGCTAGTGTAATTAAGGTAGGTCGCGGGTTTGCTTTTGTCATCAAATTTTGTACGCAGCAACTCGAGTGGCCGTTTTTTTCACATTCGTTTATGACGTCATAACTGAGACATTTCAAGATTTCCCGCTTCACTTTCTCTAACGCCAAATGCTCTGATTTCTAATAAAGTTGTCTGATTTACATGTAAATCTATGGAGTAAATACTTTAGTAGTAATTATAACTTAGTTTTCATGTACGAATCGTAAGTTGGAAATGCAGATTGGAAGCAATACATAATAACAACGTAGATTATTAGAGAAAACCAAAGAAAATAATTTTAAATTTTTATTGGCGAATAATGGCCATGGCTGCACTACAATTTAAGATTACAGTAATTACAATTATTTACTGGTTACATTTGTAACCAAGGTTACCGACCAATGAAATAAGGCGATTATGGCAACCCAAATGGCAAATACATGTAATTGAAAAGTTTCAGCAATTTACAATTATTTACTGGTTACATTTGTAACCAAGGTTACCGACCCATGTAAAAAGGGCGATTTTGGCAACCCAAATGGCAAATACAGTAAATGGAAATGCACATGAAAATGGCAAATATGCAAATGAATCAGAAATATGGAAATATAACAAATGAAGCTGTTAAAGAACATACTGGCAAATCAAGCACATCAAATTTGACACAGATAAGCAAATTAGAGAAATTAGAGTTGTAGCGAGCCCTGGTAACAGATGCTCACTAAATATAACCCTATTTAAGTTCAGCTAAAGATTGCGCCATATGGACACGAAGTGTCCTCCGCCATAAGGGCGGTAGCTGAACAGAATTATTAAGATCCTTACTTAAGATGTTTTTAAAAAAATCATAGACTAAGAATATTTAGAATGTTTAATCTATTACTGGTATTTAGCTTAGAAATAAGTTTATGCCATGGCCATTACATGATGACACAGGGTACCAATACATGTACTAGTAAACTCCTACACCTGACACACTGAACCTCTCTGCAAAGCTTTTTTCAAATTTTTTGAAATATTTTTTTGCCTTTTTCTGTCAAATGCACCCCATCCTCCCTAAATAAACTTTGGTCAGATGGAGTAATCTTTTGATAGCGAATGTAGCCTCCTTGGTGTACCAAGAGTTTTGTAGCAACAAAGCTATTGACTCGCACTCTTGTCTTATTGAGAGCATTGTTGTCCCTAGCATTACGCCATTTCAGTCTAGGCAGTATTTGTGACCAAATGATTTTTGTTCTTGGCAACAGTGAAGAAAGTGCATCTAAAGATTCTCCATTTTTTCGCGCAATTCACAAGATTTAATCTGACCAATGTCATTGCCACCACAATGAAGAACCAGAAAATGCGGAGGGTCTTTACACCGTAACAACTGCCTTATTTTGGGGAGGAGATGTCGCCATCTCATGCCGCCTTTTCCCTGCCACCATATGTTAGCTTCCATGGGAGAAAACTCAAGATTGGACCCCCCATTCATCCTAGCATAACTAAATGCATGCCAAATAATTTAAGATCCAACAATCCATACTTTAACAACCTCTGAAAAAATATAAATGTTTATACATATAAACACAATCAAAATAAACAACATTTCTGTGCACTACAATATGAACCGATAATTCATAAAAATCAAGTAAACTCCTAGAAAAAGGTCAACAGTTCAACTCCTTTATCATGAATTAACTTTGAGGTGGGTATTCTAATATAGCGCTTATAAGCTCTTGACTCCCAGCGTCCAAGTTCTTTGATTTGACCATCTGAAATGCTATTGATAGAAGCCGAATAAGTGGCGACCTATCAAAATGACAGAAGAAAGGGCCTTGCATTTTAGCGCGCTGCATTGAGAACTGCTTCAACAACTTTATTGGACTGACCTTACCCTTTACTGCAGGCAAAATCAATACAACTCCTCTACCTAGTTGATCTGTTTTTGAATGAGCCACATAAATTTTAACAGCTGAATTGTCTTGAAAAAAATTGGATGCTGGAGGTATCCATTGCATGGGAACTACTGCCTTTTGTGCTATCCAATACTAACTCACTAACCCTATATAGACCGAAATATGAACATGAAAAAAAATGCTGAAAATAATATAACTTATAGAAGGAGCTGCAAACAACTGGAAGTACATTTATTAAATTTTCCAACAAAGCAGGTGTAATGGGAAGTCGAGCATCAGTGGTACTTAGCAATCTTGACATGCCTGCCAACATTTTTTTGACAACAATATTTTGGGTGGGGTCCCGTGTGCATTGAAGTTTACATTTAAAACTAATACCAGAGAGATAGGTTCTTACAGATGCAGATGGCAGACCTTTTAAAGAACAGCTAACAATGAATTGTATGATATGTTGATCGGAAGGAGGCCATACTAAAGGTAACCCACTTGAGACCCTAAAACGGTCAAATTCAACTAAACCTGTCTCATAAGCCAGTCTAGTATTTGGTGCAGTAGAACCTTGAATTAATATATTGAACTCAGCCGTAAAATGATAGTTAGGAAGGAATCCGGTATTGGTGTTGGTTCCAAGTCTGCCTGGGGTACAAGTGTCCGAAAACGCTGAAACTGACAGCGAGATAATGCATCAGCAACTTCATTATGAACACCTAAGATATGACGAACCTTGAACTGAATAGCACTTAACATGGATTGCAGTACTAAAGGGCGAATCAAACCTATGACACGCTTTGACTTTGATGATTTTTTGTTCAGACTAAGGCCTCATTGTCTACTCGAAAAACATTTTTTTTGCTAGTTAATTGATTATCCCAAGCATGGACAATTGGGACAAGCTCTAGAAATGTTATGTCCCTCATTGCCTCTGTACCAGCCCATTCAGATGGTCATTTAAAAAACAACCAATGATTTCTAAAGAAAGCACCACAACCCAAATTTGAATTCCCCGCACTGTCTGTAAAAAGCTGTAGATGCTCATCATCTACCCAGTCAATCTGGGGAAAGTAATAGCAACCGTTGAATAAACCTAAAACTGTAAGCCATACTCTTAAGTCTTCCTTAACCGCTACTGAAACCCTAATATAGTGATGTGGTTTAACAACACCTAGCATGACATCATAGATACGTCTAGTAAATGCTCTAGCTGGCGGACTAGCCCTTAAACAAAAATTAAGTAATCCTGCAAGAGCATGAAATTCTTTTAAAGTAGCCCTCTTCCTTGCCATGAAACTAAAAATGAAATCCTTTAAACAACACAGCTTATCTGCTGGAATTTTTATTTTTCAATTCTACTGAATCTAATTCAAAACCTAAAACGATAAGGGAAGTTGTAGGTCACTCTGTTTTGTCATCAGCTAAAGGGACACCTAACTGCCTAAAAAGTTCCATAAACGTTATCATGAGTTCATTGCATGCATTGACCCTGCCTTACCAGCAAACAAAAAATCACCCAAATAATGCACCACAGATTCTTGGCCAGTTTGCTTTCTTAGTAACCATTCTAAACAAGTTGAAAACTCTTCAAAAAGACTACAGGACACCGAGCAACCCATAGGCAGGCACTTGTCAAAGAAAAACATATCATTTAATCTAAAACCTGAAAGTTAAAAATCTGATCGGTGGATGGGAAGGAACCTAAATGCAGATTTGAGGTCAATTTTACCGATCAATACTCCTGTACCCAATAAGCTTAGCAACTTAACAGCATCATCCAGTGTGGAGTAATTGACTGAGCAAAATGACTTGTCAATACATAAATTCACACTAGAATTGGCAGGAAAAGATAGGTAATGAATCAACCTAAATGAACCATCTTTCTTAGGAACAAAACCTATTGGTGAAAGACGTAAATTAGGAAAAGGTCTTGACCTAAATGAGCCTGCAACTCGTCCAGCATGAATGTCTTTAAAAACTTACTCAACAATCTGAAGCTCATTATCTCTAGCAGACTTTAAGTTGGAACAATTAGTAGCAACCCTTGGACCAGTTTAATTGAGTTAAATTCAACAAATCCCCTAATCAAAAATTGAGCACTCCTCCTATCATAATCAGAATTTTGTGTAAGTAAGCTGCAAGGACTTGCACATTAATTGGGGAAAACCTAGGCCCTGCAGATCTGGGTACACTAGGGAATCTGGCTCTGAGCGGTTGAGTTGGTCTTGGAGAAGGAACCTGGCTTCTGTATGGTGATGGGGATCTGTGACCTGAAAAATCCCTAGGAACAGGTTGATAATTATAAGACCCCACACACATAACTGATGGATGAGACTCACTAAAGCTCAAACATTTATGTAAATATTGACACTGTTGTTTTACACACACCCCATCATTATTAAAATCATAACATTTCAGAAAACGTCCTCCTGTTTAAGGCTTTTGCACTGGGCTAGCTGATGGAACCATGTACATTAGCCAGAGTTCCTAATCTTCTTTCCCCATGATGCACTAGGATTTTTTGCCATTCTAATCCTAAATTGCTCATCATAAAATTTCCACCCTATTCCTGCACATCTAGTAGCCCCTAGACGTATAGTGTGAATATATTTCAACAAGCCAATTTTTTTTTTTCAGGGTGAAAAACAGCATATATTGATGAAAAATCAAGAATGCATCCGTCCACTGCTGTATATTTGTATATTTGTAATCTTTACTGAGGCCTGCTTAGGTTCAATGACCACTTAACCATTTGATATTGTAAGGGTTTGACTACCATCCATCGGGATCGGATTGGATAGTAGCTGACCTAAATCAATAAAATCTCCCTTAACAATTGTTTGTTTTACCGATTCTGAAACATTTGCCCCCATGTCATAGATACTGGTAACTTCATTACCTGCTGTATTGCCTTGGATAGAGGATCCAGGTTTATCACCAGAGGAAGAATCCACACTTGGAATGCAGACTGCAGAAGTAGACACATTGGTAACCGATCCACTGTTTGACACAGCATTAATGTTGTCCTCTACGGCTAGAATGGAATATGCAATGGATCTAGACGTATTTCTCCTCTTACTTTGGGCTGGTGGCCGCTTGGCACTGCATGGCGCAGCAGGTCTCTTGGGAGCAGGTTTACCCCTTGGCACACTCTCTTATTTATCTGAAACTAACTTCTAACTATAAGAAAAAACAATATAGCTTTCCAACTGATTACTGAAATATATTATTCGTGCCCACTATAAACTTTCTAACATGTGACCGTTTAACACTGTTTAAAATCATGCATCATCAAACACAATAAACAAAACAATGCAGAAAAAAAAGCTATAAAATATTGCTAAAATATTTCTCTGTATAAAATTTTACGATAGAAAGGCTTAATTTTAACACTAATGAATAAAAATAAACAGATTTCAAACTCGATATGCAATATTTCGTCTGCTTCACTCCACCGATGAAAAGGAAAAGGAAGTGCAGTGGGGTTTGGCTAATAGACGAAGTTACTACTGGGGTATGCTAATATCCCCCCCCCCCAAAAAAAAAACCAAACAATGGCCTCTCTAATAAAAGGATTTAATTCTTTAAACAATTAAATCGAATTATCAGCAATAAATGGAGCGTTACTTTTTCACTCTAAGTAAAACTGTCCATAAATGCTAAGTAATGGTAGTCATGTAGTCTCAAACGGTAATAATTCTTTGAATGAAAAACATTACAAGCATTTATAGTAATTATATCGTTATCATTTTGACCGAAAAAAGGTAGGAGCAAAGCCGGGAATCATTTTTTTTTAAATTAGTTGTGAAAATCTTGATAAGCAAAATAAAAATCCAAAGCTTACGAATATCATCCGTTTTCTAGATTTGAAATTATTCGAAATTATTTACATTACCTATGAAAAAATGACAATAACAAACCGTCAACCATCTCAAAAATCCATAAAACGAAATACAAATTCAAAGCAGAGCAAAACGGACCTCCAAGATAGAGGTAGGATCAGGTGCCTAAGAGGATTGAGCATCCTCTGCTGACCGGTCACACCCGCCGTGTGCTCTTTGTCGTAATCGGGAAAATATAAACCGCAAAAGTCCGGTCCGTAGACAATTAGGTAATTAATTATGGTCTAACAATTAGTATGAAAAACGCCAGTCAGCATGCGACTCAGTGGAAGATTTTATTTGCTGACAAGGTCGTCGTATCGACCATAGAACTTACGAAAAAATGACTTTAAACGAGACTGTTGATAGTCCTGTTTTATCAACTTGTTTGTCAGTAGCTTGCCTCGTCTTAGAAACTGTTCATACGAAGAGCACGCCCTTGCGTATCGAATTAACTGAGAGACAGAAACACCATATGCAGGTATAATATATCAACTCAGAAAATGTGGAAATGGGAAACCGGATTATCTTGCACATACTTACATAAATTTGGTACCACTCTTTTAAACATTATATTATATTATAAACATCAAAAATATTATGCTCTGCATTCTCTAATTTAGAATAAGTGGGCAAAAATAGGGCTTTTAAAATTAATATTCTTAATAGCAACAAAACAAATCTAATTAATTTAAAAATGATTATAATGATTTTTTAAATGTTTTTTTTTTTTAATCTCTTTCATATTTTCATATTCTCCAAAATTGCTTTTTAAGAAATGTAAGTTTCTAGTTTCAGCTTAAGCAGTCTAAATTTATTTGATTTTGAAGTGATTGTCACTACTAAATTAGTGGAACAGGTTAAATAAAACAACGTACTCATGACGTCAAATATGGAAATACGGCGATTTTCTGTAAAATAATCAGAAATACAGATAAAATAGCAAAACTCTAGCGAGAACACATATAATTTTTGTACATAAAATTTTTTTTAACACTTTTTCTTTACGCACGGAAACAGTTGATCAATTTGTCTATATTGTTTAAAAGTTATTTGCAATTTCTCAAAATAACTCCATTTCGAAAAATCTTATTTTTCTATATATTTCATTAGAAAAGCGTCAAAACAGCACCATCAGCAATATCACGTTCAAGGCAGTATTGCATAAAAATAACTACGGCAAATGTGCTAAAGAATTTATATAATGAACTGTAAATCCTAAAGAACGATTTGAAAAATTTTCAGGGCATGTTTTCTCGTGCGATTTTTTTGGGGTAAACCCGCACCCACCTTAATTAGATAATAAGGATTATAAATTTAAGTGTCTTTAACTCAGCTACTTTGCTGCAATAATGTACATTTTAATAACAATTTTGTCATATACTAGTATATTGTAATGAAAAGCACAAGGTCAATAAGAAACATCTAATTGTTTTTTTTTTACTTTCAGTGCAACATCAACATTTATGAATTTATTCGTTGTTTTAAAGTAGAAGGAATTAAAGATCCAAGAATTTATTATATCCTCTAATGCTGTATAGTAATGATGTCCATAGTGTCTTAATCTACATGTCCCTCTGGATATTATGGACGTCTGTGTAAGTCTCCCTGTGAGTGTGACGCCTCAGAGTGTCATCACGTGACTGGCTGTATTACGACTAATGGTACTTTTTTTACCACAGATTTTTGTTGTACCGTTTACTCTACTTGGTGCAATCATTTATAAAGTGTTTTTTTTGTTTAATAACAAAGTTTACAGTGAACGTAAGGCAATCATTAAATCGCATTTAATTAAACATTTGTTATTTACAAACAATTCTAATTGATTAGGCATGCTTGCGTAGAAATCTTTAAAAAGAACGATCATTGACTTGGTTATTATTGTGAAGAAATCAAGTCATTTATTTCAAGTTAAATAATAAAATAAAAGTCTCTGAGTAAAGTTATAAGTTAAACTCATGAAGGGGCATGATCACAATTTGAGCAAACCATTTTTAAAATTATATGTGTAGGTGTTTGTAAAGTGTGGATGAAACCTTAGATATCCAATTTCAAGTGAGATTAAGAACTAGAAACTCTTTGTTGTATTATTAACTCTCATATTTTTGAAAAGCGAATAAATGATTGTTTCTGGATAGATAATGAATACTTAAAATAAAACAAGCTAGGCCCAACATTAAAAATTGTTGATGGAATTTAAAGCTGACATGAATTCATAAATATGGACTATTTCCCTTTATTTCCGACTACAGCCATATAAGTCGTCGATTTCTATTGTTCTGCTCATCGCTACACACCTCCTTTATAAAGTCGATAGGACTATTCATGCTTTACTGCATTCAGGTATTTCATACACTCGAACACGTTACTGTTTAAAGAAACGCGTTACAAAAATTATGGTAACCACTGAACTGGTAATAAACATCCAATGAAAGAATCAAAACAAAGATTCACATCCAGGCAGACATATTTCGTAGAACGTTTCCCTCTGTCGCATTGCTGTGTCATCGCACATGCACAAACACACATTGTAGTAGATAGCAGTGACAGACTGAACCTCAGAAAAAGAAGTGTTACTTTTTACAAAACGAGAAAACCTGGCTTGTTGTAATTTGAGTGGATTAACTATCACTACTTGTTGGATGATGTGCAGCCCTTGTCTGCAATATAATGCAGATGTTATGCAATATGTACTAAAGATACACGTGTTCGATGTGCACACGAGAGTAAGGCAGCGCTGTCAGTGCAAAATAATGTGCGGGATATCTTGGATTTATTTTTAGGAAATTATATACTTTTTTCATTTTTGGTTGTAGCTTTTATTTTTTTTTTCAATTCATTGCTATAATGTGTAGTTCATGCATTAAGAAGTTCTTGCAAAGCTATTACCTGATTGTAAGCAACTAGCCGTAAATTTATCGACCGTTGTAACGAAGAATATTGACCCGGGTTGAAAATTGACCCGCGTCTCATTTTTCAACGTTGAATATTGACCCGTGGGTCTTTTTCAACGTTGAAAATTGAGACCAAAAGTTGTGAAATTTATACCCGGGGTCAGTTTTCAACAGCTTGAAAAAGTTTTTTCTAAACACTGATGACCTCGACACGTTGAAAATAATTGACCCTGTTGAAAATTAACTCCAACTGTTTTGAACTGTCTTTAAACTGAACTGGAACTTGCTCTGCACGGTTTAAATGTACATGATCATATATATACTTGCTGATATATTTTAGGTTGATTTTTTCGATTACAATCATTTAATATTAAGACTGAAAACTTGGTACATGAAAAATGACAATAACAAACTGTCAACCATCCAAAACTCCATAAAACGAAATACAAATTCAAAGCAGAGCAACATGTATCTATTAATTATACGATGAAAATTAAGCAAAACAGATTACCCTTTGCTTCAGAATGGGACGTGCGAGTCGGGCTAGCAATTTGTTGTTCATAGAACTGATTTTCATTTCCTCTTGGGACAAAATTTAAGGGTCACCAAGGACAGATTAATTATTAGTCTTTACTGTCAGAATTTTTTGTAGCTTAAAGAAAATAGATTATCTGTTTTCAAGTGTACTATAACAGAATACAAATTAATGTGTCTATTCAAAATTTAAAAAAAAAAAAACTGACATCAACCCCTTCTTCGTATAGCTTAATTCCACGGGCACCTGACTTTGTATATTTTTCTCATAATACCCACTACCTTATAATACTGTATTATTAGGTAGAAGGTACTGTATATATTTTTATCATGAGAGAAGTATATAACGTCAGGTGCCCGTGCTTAATTCTGAGAAGTCAGGATATTTTCATGACAAATTTCAAATGAACAGTTGCCATATTTTTATCTGAAAAATCGTGAACAGTTTTTATTTAATTTATTCGACTAACAATACTTTTTCTTAACTTGTCAGAAAAAATATTTTTGAACTACCAACTAACGTTCTGTATATGCATAGTTCTTTTTAAAAAGAATGCAATTGATCTCTATTATTTTTGAGTTTTCAAGTTTATTAACTACATGTAGATTAGAAACACATGCACCTGACATATATTTTTCTCATTATAAAAAAATATATACCATCTACATTAATAATGTGATAGGAAGGTCCACCACCTATTCTGACCCATCGCATGATCCTGTACTTCATTTTCATTTACGATTTGTTTTATTAAAATAATGCAATTTACCATTTCATTGAAATAATTAATTAAAATTTTTATATAAGCTTTTGTGTCTAACAGTGATCAAAGCTATTAGAAACCATAAAAGCAAAATTACGTTACTGTCTTTCTGTACAAAAATTAGGTTGCTCACTTGCTATATATTCCATTAAGCAGAATAGTTTATGCCTAGGAAAAAATTGTTTCAATCATGTTCATCATATTTAGTTACATTCTGATTTATCCTAATAGCACTTTGTTGACACCAAAATAAAACACTGAAAAAGAGTATGCATAAAAATTTACATATACAACATGTCTCAAATCTCTAACATTTCCGAAATACTAATATTACAAATGTTAGGGGAAATGAATTTCAAAACAAAAAGATGAGCTTATTATTGCTGGGATTTTTTCTCTTAAGAAAACTTATATAGAGAGAATACTGTTAGCGTATCGTAATATTGCAAATTTGTTATTTACTGGGTTGGTTAAAATTTAGATAATCACACTTTTAACATACCGAGTGTGTGCAAGAACAAAAATCACAGTTAGTTATATTTGTACACCTATCCAGGAAATATTTTTAAAAAACCTGTTTGACTGAATTAAAGAGTTTATCACGTATAACTTCGTATACCAGAATTCCTTATTTAAAAACATAATATTTGCAATATACATATCACACAAAACAACAATTATAGGCGAACATTTCGCTATGAATAAAATAGTAAATATATATTAGTTTGCAGGGTTTATATGTAAATTCGAAAAAATAATCTTTAAAATGTTTCATTTTTTCGTCCGACCGTTAAAAGATGTAAACATGTAAATCTAAAGAATAAATACCGCTTTAATGAATAGAACTGTAAGTTTGGGGTTAAATAAATCCAAGTTGTGAATATCAATTCGTTAACTTGTGCTTCTCTGCTGTTGAATTTTGAACCGGTTTTATGATCAAAATTCCACGATGCGAGTCAATTTTCAAAGAAACAGGGTCTTTATTTAACACCTTTGGTCTCAATATTGACCAATATATTGAAAAAATACCCCGGGGTCAATTTTTAACCCGGGTCAAAATTCTTCGTTACACCGGCATATATACCTCAATAGCTTTTGAGGAGCGATCGAAACTAAATTGGCGAACAAATGCTTTTATAAATTTATGCCTTTTTAAACTTGTAATAAGGAAAAAGTCTGAATTAAATATAAGTGTTGTTTTACCAATAAATATCCTAAGAACGAAAACATCACCAAAGCCATGTCTACATATATTAAAGAATTTCGAGCGTTTTATTCACAGCTAACATTCGAATAACTTGGTAACACGTTAGGAATATTTTATATTGTATATTCAAGCAATGTAACTCATTAAAAAGGGAAAACAGAATGTGATGTTATTTTCCAACTCAAATTCTGATCATGATTCTTTGCTAGTTTGAAATAATTTGTTTCATTTTGTACATGTATCTACACTTTATAATAAGTATTGACTTTTAGACAGCAATTCTAGCACAATATCGATAGACCATGTTACAACTCAAACCGATTTACTCCAACCATCAACAATCGCCAATGCAACTGGTCATGTGGCTACCTTTCCAGACAACAAGCTCAGTGGAGTGGATCGTCATATTCACACTGAGGACGATCATCTCTCTCCAGTGTCTACAATATGGTTTTATCTGCTTGGTTCATTTTCCCCTCTTTGTATCATTGGGTGTATTCTATTAATCCTCTTGCTGTAAGCTTAAACGGTTGCTGTAATACTCTCATTAAACAATATATATTAATGATAATTCTATTTCATAACTCGTGTTTATCTTGTTAAAAATGTATTATTTTGTGTTTGTCCTCAGGAAGAAGAAGTGGAAGTTCAGAGGTTCTCCCAGCTTTTTGAGGATAAGACAAGTTTTTTTTTCTTGTGTTAATCAAGGTGTTTTTAATCCAGGTAATTTCGTTTTCTTACAATTTTCAAAAGTTTTTTTAAAGACAGTAACATTCCATGAATGACAGCTGTTGAATTCAAAACTGATTATCAGTAAAACCTTTTAAAAGCATTAACAATAAAAAAAAAAAAAACAGTTTTCTATAGCCAGATGTTACATATTTGTTAAATTAGTATATATCACGATCACTACCTTAGATCAAATCAGCAATGTTTTTGTCACACCATTACATTTACCATCGTAATGATTTTTAACTATGGTAGAGCAGTATATATATAAGTTTGCGATCTTCGTACTAAAAGGTATTCTACTCAGAAACACCTAACATCAGATGAACACAATATGTATCTTTTTTCTTTTTACTCTTTTTTTGCACGGACAAACGGACAAGTTCCAGATAAAATGAAGCGCACATATATCGATTTACTTTTACCATGACCACGTTTCTTTCTCATATGACTCTTATTGATATAAACAATCATCAAAACTTTATTTGAAAATAATCAAAATACATGTTAATAATTATAATTTCATTGTTGAAAACTTGCTAGTCGCATCTATATTTTTGAAGTTCGTCAACATGAAGTGACCCAGGGCTCCGGGGACATTGAACTATCTAATGTTAACACAGCACCGGTATGTGAACAGGAAGAAGACGACAGTTCGTACTCTGAGATCAGATATTCCAAGTTCATCGGGGTAGCCACTACAGGGGGAGCCTGTTTAAACACAGTGTCCTCTACTATGCATAAGTGTAGCTCTGACAAACATCATAACACGTCAGAACATCAGAATATTTACCAAACGTCTATAGATAAAAATAAATACGATCACGTCAATCTGAAAGTGCAATGTTCAGACAAGTTGTCCGATAGAGACCCCAGTTTACTACACTTCAATGATGAGGAATACGTGTCTCTTTTGAACAAGCCATCACTTGGTACATGTAAGGAAGACCGGACGAAGAATAATTTAAAATGTCAGAATCTGACTCTTCCCAAAAACACAACGACCGACTTCAATGAAATAGGTAAAAGTGAAAGCAAAGCTCATCGTCTATTAACGGAATACAGCTTACAAAAATTAGAATCTGAACTGGGAGTCGGAGTAGATCAGCTTTCAGAAAAGACCAAGCATCAGTCTGTAGACCCTGGCAGGCAGACTGGTCCACATAGTGACAACAGACCATACAGCATGGCTCGAGGTTTGTCAAATAATGATATAAGTGAAACAGTAGTGGAGGCATCAAATTTACAAGACATAAATATGTCTGGAAATAAACACTTGTCAGAAAACGATCTAAGTGAAGTAGTGGAGGATTCTGTAAATCATACCAACGATATCCCTGGGAAAAGAGACAACGCAAGTAGAATAGAAGGCAATAGTCAGACAAACGCAAGACCTTACAGTATTGCAAAAACACCCGAATTCTAACCAAAAGGCATAGTTTGACGGGGAACAAAATTAACATTACACTTTGAATGCTTATGTAATTCACTTGCTTTAAAGATTTTTCAATTTGAAAACCTTTTGTGTGAAGTTACAATTTTGTGAAAGTGTAAAAGATATATGATCGGTCTGCAATAAATACAATTAATACAAAAAAAAAAAAAAAACGAAATAAAAATTAATTCCTTATGTCTTTCGTGTTATACCGTAATTCTTCTCGATCATGTTAACGTGTATGTTGCCTTTAATGTCGGTTAGTAAATCAGATCTTTGCTATTTTTACATGTAAATTCTCTACTCGGAACAGGAAAGGATACTTTTAACTACTTTTAAAGCATTAACACCGGTATAATGTGGTACTTATTAATAATGATATAATAATAAGGAAATGACAATGGAATAAGTATTTCTGAAACTTGAGGATAATTGAGATTCTAGGCTTGGTTGGTGTGTAGGCAAATGTTATTTAATCATTACTTCCGTAAAATAATGTCTATAAATTTATATTTTTATATAATAAAAATATACCTTAATGTAAAAATTTTTGTCATCCTACATCTTAGTGAAGATTTTAATCATTAGTGAAGGCATAATCATAAGTGAAGACTTCAATCCTTAGTGAAGACTTTAATCATTAGTGAAAACTTAATTTCATTACTGAAAACTTTAAGCATTAGTAAAAACTTTAATCATTAGTGAAAATTTTTATCATTAGTGAAGACATAAATCAAAGTCGGACGGTACGTATGTTGTAGTCTTCCAAGGATTAATCAAAATGTCAAAATACTAAACACATACATTTATTTTAACGAATTACTAACATGGCATTCCGGGTAAAGAAAAAGGTCAAAATACTTACAATTACACAATACAAATACTTAGAATTATTTATCCAAGTATTGAAATTCCTTATTTTACCGAGTATTTCTTCCTGAGGACAAACACAGCTAGAATACACCCATTTTGTTTCAAACAGCGAGAAAATAAAATCGCGAAACTCAATGCCGAATTTTTTATCATTGTATCATTAAGTTTACATCTGTCCAAATTTATTGCAGTCAAATATATGGCGCCATTGTAGAATTTATCTCCAATGCAGTAAAACCCGCTACAGTTTACTTGTCCGAAATTAAACGCGCCAATTATATGTTAAATGTCATTAAAACCACGCGAGGCGTGTGTTATGATGAGATTGTCATTCCAAATCAGCTGAGAAAATGACAAAAGTACTTTTAAACGGAGAAATACATTTGTGAGTGGTTACCAGTTTGTTATTTTTTCATACGGACGTCTTAATAAGGGTTTCTCATTGGATATTAATTGATTACACAGTAAAGGTACGTTTATTCAAATGTTAAATCAACTCTCAATAGCATGTAAATGTGACAACGTTGATCACTTAATAACTCAAAATGAAATAAAATTTAGATGTCGATATTGTGTTCCCATTAATCCATATGCTACTTGAAAAAATAAATTCGAATTTAAAATGTTCTTGTTATTCTATTTTACATTCCAAAAACAGTAAGAACGTCAGACTGATATATTCAGAAATAAAACATTCAAGGACACAAAAACAATTATTTAAACTAATAGAGATAATGAAACAAAAACAATTGAATTATTATATCAAATGTTTGCAAACAAATTGTTTGAAATGATAATGTGCGGCCAGAGACAAAACCCTTTTTACCCAGTCCTGAGAGTTTTTATTTCCTTCCTGATTAGTATGGTGTTTGCTATGCTTCAGTTTCATTCACTGAGTCCAGTCGATCAACAAATGAAATACTGACATAAACCCGCTCTGTGTTTAAAAGGTATTTAATATAAAAGAAATATGTTTTATGCCATTTTCAGGAAGCAATGTATGAAGAATAAAACTCTTACTGTCTTATAGGATGATACATAATTTGTACTACGTCACTTTATTTTCAATCATCTGTCATACTCAAGAACAACCGGGATGTTATAGGTAAGCAATCAGCAATTTTGTGTAAATGAATATTTGAATGGCTTTAAGATACATTTGCTATATAAATAACCATGGTTTTTTTTCAATTCTTACATAAACATTTATTATAATGATTACCTCCATACCCATGCTGCTACGACCACTACCTGAATGAAACTAGTAACACCTGTACAGGTGAGTTTTATTAATGATTTCACATACAATGCGGTTTGTTTTATCAGTTACTAATTTCTTTTTCTTGGCTAACCATATTGATATTTTTCAGATATCTACATGTATTTTGAAATTATCTATATGTTACTTACTTGTCAAGTATTCACAGATAATTGAAAATTATTAAATGAGTTTTAACAGTCATAATACCACGCATGGCTTCTAGAACGTAAGAACTAGTATGCACTCTTGTAATCAACTTAACAGTAAAGATCGTTTTGAATGACATAGATTTATGAACTGCACCTGCAAATCCTTTTCTTATTTTTGGTAAGCATGAAGATATATAAAATTAACTAGTGGTTTAAGGTACTATGCAGAAGACGTTGTAGTGATAGGTTTTTTTCCTGTTATGCTGTAAAGTAATGATGTCAAGTAAATCTAAAAGATATTTTCTTTTTATGATAAAAATAAGTTTTTAAAAATCGTTATGTAATTATTATTTGTCACTTTACAGTTTTGATTTTGTCATACAAGTCTAATCGCATTTATTATTAGATATCATTTACTATAACGAAATACTATGTATAATTACTCAATTTCAAAAACTTGTTTACATGGTGAATCGTTTAACTTTGCTTTTCACAGAATGTTCCTACGGAAGGTTTGGCTGGAATTGTAAACTATCCTGTCCCTCTGTGTTTTACGGACGGCTGTGCAAGTCTACTTGTGAGTGTGTAGAGTGGAAATGTCTTAATGTGATCGACAGAAATTCAGGAAAAAAAAAAACAATTTTAACATAAAAAGGCAATAATATCTCATAGTTGTTTACTTGTTTGGCAAGGGTACACCTATTTTTTATATGATTTAAATTTGCAAGTGAAGGAAACTTTCAAACAACAATCATTGTCAGGGAGGTTTTTTCGGGGTTTTTTTTTTTCTTTTTTGTGTTATACAAATGTTTATTTCAACTGATATAATAGAATAAAAGTTTCTAAATAAGTTTCTTGGTGTTTTAAGGATATATATTAGAAATTCAGTTAAGAGGTGCACGGTCACAGTTGGAGGTGAACACTTAAATTCTAAGTTTCGAAAGATAAGTGAAAGTAGTTGTAAGGTGACGATAAAACCTTCAATATCAAGGTTTAAGTGTAATAAAGAGTTCCCAATTATTTGTTATTCAAATAAGGCTCATGCTATGTTTTTCATTTATATGTTTTTTTTAGATAGGACAAACACTGGAGACTGTATTTTAATTGAATCTCTACTGAATGAACCCGTTAGAAATGCTCTATTAAAGTTGAAGTTGTGACACATTAGTTTATCAAAATAATTTGTATTTATATCCATGGCTTTAACAGTGATTCAATATTTTTTTCCGATGTTTATCTTTTTTTTACAGTATATGCTCCTATAACTATATAAATCTTATTGACTTTCAGACAACCTCCCAATATCAAATACACATGTTACAACTGAAGTGTCCACCTACCAAGACATCAAACCGAATAGATCGGATCGAGACATTCACTACAAAGATAACCACCCCTCTCCAATGTCAACCCTTGGGTTTTCTTCACTGAAAAAAGTGTCACGCATGTTTCACCTATGTTGTGATCAAACATACGGATAATTCATGTGTATCATGTGTGAAGCATGCGTGATTTTTCAACACATGTTGAACATGAGTTCAAAAACATATGTTAAATATGTGAGTATAAACGCATGTTTACATACACATATGCGTATTATATGTTCCTTTTTTCCCATACGTTACACATATGTTATACATGCGCTTTTCATATGTGTTTTAATTCATATGTGATTCATACGTTATTTTAACACATGAGCTACATGGGTGAAGAAAAATATTGCTATTGCACATGTCCGGAAATGACTCAAACGTAATTTACATGTAATAATAAATAGATTCATAAATGAATTAATTAGTTAACTGAAGCCATGTATCCTCTTTAAAACTTTATTTAATTACAAATCCGGATTTAAGCCGAATCGACTTTCATTTTGTCGTTCACAAACGTCACATTTTTACGTCACCGAAGCAGAAGATCTAGCGATTCATAGTCAAGTCGTACAAAGACCAAATCGTATTCAGGTCAACTCGTATACAAAAATTCCCGTATAGAAAACTAAAAGTCAGCTCATATACAAAAAATTCCCGTATACAAAACCGACTCGTCAACTCGTATAAAAACATTCCCGCATACAAAATCGAAAGTCAGCTCGTATACAAGATTCTTATGTAAAATATTATTACTTAAAACTACTTCAATGATTCTCCATCTAATCATAACGTTCATGATCAACGCACATGATCTATGTGTCAAATATTTATTAATTTGTCTGAATAGCATATTTTAACATATAAATCAATGGTATATAACTTACAGCTGCAGGATGAATTTTAGCTAAAGGTGAGGACTATCAAGCATTTGTTTTCATTTACTTGCATTTTAAAATTTATATCATACTAATTGCCGGTGGCATTAGAGTCAACGTATTTGTAGCTGTGTTCTCAAAGAAAATTTGGGTCGACAGACGATAAACGATCGACGGACATAATTGTGGTTTTACAAAAGAACTATTCTTTATGTGGATAAAAGTGTAGTTAAAGAAATACCAGCAAGTCAAATGCAGTCAAATCACACACTAATAGAATATTTTAGAAATTTGTCAACGGTATCAAATAACGTTGTAAGTTAGGCCTCTCAATACTGAACGTTTTCCCCAAAGAGCTGAATTCAGCAGCTAATGGGTTTCAGTTGATTTAAACTAATCAATACGGATAGGAAAAGTATAAAATATATGCTGATCAGAAGATATATTTAAAATAGACGCCTCTAAAAACTTGAAAAGTAAAAATAGCAAATGCACTAGAGTAAAGCTCATTGCAAAGCAAAGAGCAGGTCTCATTGCAGCTAAAGGTTTTTTAACAAAAAATAATTCATCAAGACACTTAATTAATTCTTAATGTTTTATGGTATAAATATTTGCTAGAATGATTAGTCAGTCGTCTTAATTAAGTTTAAGTCTCATCAAATCCTATTGAAACATCATTCAAAGTTTATAGGTATGCAACAACTGGATGTAGAGGACATCAGTTATAACACAGTCAGTGACATAATACTCTCATAATTGTTAAAATGTAAGTTTATATATCATGAGATTTCATGCAAATACCTATTTCTAAATCTTTAAAATCATAGTTATATAAATGTACAATATATTTGTTAATTTCATATCATTATATATGCATGCAATATAAAATATATCATACATTTTTAGGTTAATATGCTTTAATAACACAAATATATTCAACTTTTTTGTGCAATATATTTTGTAGCACATGGATATATTACAGAGGTTTCTAATATTTTTTTGGATGTAGTCTGAAGATATTGTGTAAACCGATCGATCCAGACCTTCTTGAGTTCAAAGATAGAATCACTATGGTTGCTATAATTGTGAAAAATAATGGTAATATTAAATTAAGATAATGATCTGGTTGTATAGGTTAATATAACGAATTTTCTCCATTGACAATTTGTGAGTGCTAAAAATCTCAGTAAACACTATACCTTAATGATTCAAGCTTATTGACAACAAGAAAATATTTATGCATATCTGATTTCCACTTTTTGAATCATGTTGATTTTAAAAATCTTATGATTGGATTTAAATTTGGATAAACATTTCAGAAAGAAGTCAAAACATGCCTTGTCAAAAAAAATATTGAAACGTGAGCAGTTGAAGTTAGACCGAAATCAGTCCAAATATGCTAGACGTAAAACGTTTATTTACTTGTGTCTGTCTGTCTCTATCTCTCACCTACAGAGTAATTCAGACAATCCAATTTGTTTGCAATGGTATAATTGTATCACCATTTTTAATCAATTAACCTAACTACCGAGTTCTTGAAAAAAAACCACACAGAGTGTACAAGTAAAATTATTTATCGCAAATGTAAAAAAAATGGCTGGTTTGATTTTACAATTACAATTATCTTCTTTATCAGAAATGGTAAATAAGAAATTCTAAAGACTAATAATACATTAAAGATTGATTTTATAATGGAGCTGAATGATATTAAAAATTATGTGATCTGATTTAACTTGTTCCGTGTTATTGTAGTTCTTTGTCTGATATTTGATTTTTTTTTAATCTTGATCAGTAATTATGTGCAAGGAACTCCCCATCTCACAGAGACTTGGAATTATTTCGTGTTTGCCTAAAAGGATAAACCTAGACAGTTTCAAAAATTGGTGACCAATTGTTCTTTTGAATGTTTTGTATAAGATTATTTCAGGGTGTGTTAGTTTTAGAATCAGGAAAGTTTTAGATTATTTAATATCTGATACATGGTCTGGATTTATGAAGGGAAGGAACATTGGAGAGAATACTAGATTTGTATATGACCTGTTATCTTACACTAAGTTCAAAAACATACCGAGTCTTTTAGTACTGATAGATTTTGAAAAGGCGTTTGATTCTCTGTCGTGGTTATTCATATACCAAGTCCTCAATATGTTGGATTCGAACAGAATATTAATCAGTGGATTAGGATCTTAAATGCAAACTTTCATGCTGCTCTTTTACAGTGCGGCCATCTATCACAACAGTTGTCGTACAAAAGGGATGCAGGCAAGGAGACCCAGTCGTTCCATATTATCCATTATGTGCGCAGAAATCCTAACAATAATGATTAAACAAAACAAAGACATTAAAGGTATTTTTATTAAATACATTGAACATACGATATCACAATATGCAGATGACACTTCACTAGTCCTTGATGGTTCACCCAAATCCCTTTCCGCAGCTCTAGAAACCATAGAATTTTTTTTCTAGTTTTTCTGGTCTTTAAATAAATACATCTCAGAAAAGAAACTGGATTGGGGGTCAACAATATTTAACCTTTCAGGAATTCAGTTCTGGGTAGATCTTCATATTATTGTCGATATGAATTATAATTTACAAATTCCAAAAATTCCAAAAATTATAGCTCTGGTTGAGCAATGGAAACGACGAATTTTTACTCCCATTGGTAGAATTACTGTTATTGAAAGTTTGCTTATTCCGAAACTAAATCATTTATTCATATCACTACCAAATCCAAAGAAAGAAACAATTTCATACCTTAATGAAACTATTTTTGAATTTTGTGGAAATCCAAGATTGATAAATTTAAGAGGTCAGTCATTACTCAGGATGATTATTCTTCAGGAGGGTTGAAAATGGTTGATATTAACAATTTTATAACATCCCTTAAGTGTTCATGGATAAAAAGTTTTACAAAATTGCACAAACCATGGATGTATTTTTATTCACCATTTATGGAAATGATTTATTACAGAAATTGTTTGATTTTGGTGATAGTTTTGTAATCGAATGTTTACATAAGGTAAACAATGGTTTTGGAAAGATGTGTTAAATTCATGGTTATGTTTTATTACTACCTATAAAATCACCCAAAGGCAAAAGATAATTTTTTTAATACTCCAGTGTGGTACAACTCAAACATACACATAGCAAATAAATATGTTTTC
>WFKH01010931.1:69982493-69995287 GCA_016163765.1 Magallana hongkongensis
CGGTTACAACAAAAGACAGGCAATGGTAACGAGAGTTAGTTCTGCTAACTATATTACAACATCAAGAACGAATTTAATTTTGCCGTATGCCACACGATATAACATAACTTGGGGCAGTTTACGCTTTATAAACCGCGAAGCGGTTTATAAAGCGTAAACTGACCCAAGTTATGTTATATCGTATAACATACGTCAAAATTAAATTCATTCCTTAAATAAGAGTTTTTGTCTAAAGTTCATTTGTTAACGTAATGATAGTACTCAACGGCATATTAACAAACGTGTTTGGTTTGATCAAGTTATTAAATAATTAAACATATATAAATAACAAGTAGTTAAGAATTATAAATATTTCAATGAAATTGACCTTATATGCATTAATCCGTCCTGACCACTATTACTAGTCTTTTTGGTCCAAAATAAGAAGATAAGTCACTTTTTAAAGCTCAAAAATAATAGATTTCTAACTATCTTTCAAAAATCTAAACTTTCTATTATATAGAATCGCAAAATATAGGTATTAGAAAACGGATTTTGACGAAGGCAATAAATCCTAATGCTCTTTTTTGTTTGGCAGGGGAAACTCTTTTTCCAATTTTGTAAGGTATCTCACTACATCAAGACTTAAACTTTTAAAGATACTAAGCCACAAAATAGCGATTTAAATGTTTTGTTAAACTGTATCGATCGATATGGTTAAATATCATTATAGTTCAGTGGTTAAACTATTGGGAGTTTGAATCCGCATTGAGCTTTTGTTTATATATTTATTGAATTAATTTTTTTTAAATTAATTCTTTATCTGAAATTAAATATTTTTCGTGTATTTTACTTATAAACTTCTTATGTCTTATGCTATCTATCATAATCAAGTAATTTTCTGCTAATTTGAGAAACTACTTGAGAAAGTAAAACATTTATTCATCGAGACAAATGTCAATTCATAGTTTCTGATTTTATAGTGAAAAGTACTTGTAGATATTGAACTGATTAGCTTTTTGTTATAATTGCTTCATCTAACCATGATTATAACAGTAAAATGCAATATATACCAAATGTTTGTCAGATATTTTTACTCTACATGTACATTAAACAGTTTAAAACAATGAACTAAATTAATCTTATTCTTATCCAAGATCCCCAGTCTGGCATTACGTCAGCTACAGATTTAACATCACATCTTAACCTACTGACAATCGCCAATGTAACAGGTGAAGTGTCTACCTATCAAGGCGTTAAATCGATTAAAGAGAATATACACGTTCACTACGAGGATGATCATACCTCTCCGATGTCAACCCTAGGGTTTTCTGTACTTGGCTCATTGTCCTCTCTCTGTATCTTTGGCTGTGTTCTCTTCATCCACTCGCGGTAAGTTTAGACTGTTTGCGCTAACACTCGCATTTTCACAATAGTTAAAAAATAAATATATTCAAAATTCGAGTTTCTCTTGATAAAACTGTTGCATTTTGTGTATGTCTTCAGGAAAAAGAAGTGGAAGGTCAGAGGTTCTCCCGGTTTTTCAAGTATAAGACAGGTTTTACTTCCTTGTGTTAATCAAGGTGTGTTTAATTCAGATAATGCAGTTTTCAAAAGAATTTTAAAAACTGCATTTATTTAATTAAGGGACATTCCATGAATGATATTTGTGGCTTTGAAAAAAATTGTTAACCATTAGGGCCTTAACTACACGAAAAAAACAATTCAGTACATGTTTATGATTATAAATCTCTATGTTCTACATTTGCTAGTTGTATCTATATTTTTGTAGATCGTCAACAAGAAGTGATCCAGGGCTCCGGAGACATTGAACTCTCTAATGTGACCAGGACACCGGTATGTGGACAGGAAGAAGACGATAGTCCATACTCTGAGATCGCATATTCCCAGTTCATCGGGGGAACGAACGCAGAGGGAGCATGTATCAACACGGCGTCATGTACCATGCATAAGTGTAACTCCGACAAGCTACATAGCATGTCAGAAAAGCAGAACATTTACCAAACGTCTATCCATAAAAATGAATACGACCACTTCAACCAGAAAGTGAAATCTTCAGACATATTGTCCGATAGAAACCTCAGTTTACCACACTCAAATGATGAGGAATACGTTTCCGTTTTGAACAAGCCATCATATGGAAAAGAAGTCCGACCGAAGGATGGTTTAATATGTCAAAATCTGACGCTTTCTAAAATCACGACGACCGATTGCCATAATACGGGTAAACATGAAAGCAAACATAAATGTCTTTTAACAGAATACAATCAAAGAATAGAATTCGAAATAGAAGTCAAAGTAGATAGTTCAGACAAGACCAAATGCCATTCTGTAGGCACCGACAGGCAGATTGGACCTATGAGTGACAACAGACCATACAGCATGGCTGAAGTTTTGTCAGATAACGACTTAAGTGAAACGGTAGATGAGTCCTCAAATCTACCGAACATCAATATTTCCGAACATAAAAACTTGTCAGTAAACGATTTAAGTGAAGAAATGGAGGATCTATTAGACATCAATATCCCTAGAAAAAGAAAGGAAAACAATGGTCAGACAAACGCAAGACCTTACAGCTTTGCAAAAATACCATAGTTAAAGTCTAAATGCTTACGTTGTTACGGGGAGCAAGAAATAACAATACACTTTAATTGCTGATTTTATGAACACAAGTTGATTGAGTTGTTTTAAAGACGGTTCAATTTGAAAACGTTTGCTTTGAAGTTACATTTCCGTGAACGTGTAAAAGATTTTTTTGTATGAGTCCTTTCATAAATACAATTAATGCAAGGAAATGAGAAAATTTATTCCTAATTGTTTTCCTTCTTATTATTTTGCAAATAAACTAAACTTCGTGTTTAAAGTGCGTTTTTCCTTTAACATTAGTTCGTAAATTAGAAGTTTACTAACTAAAACAGCATCACAATTGAAAACAAGAACACTGATAAGTACATGCAAATGTTCTACTGTAAACAGGAAAGGATACTTTACACTGCTAAGCATTAACAACGTTCCATGTGGTACTTAGTCAAATATTGGTAGGGAAGTGACATAGGAATAAGTGCTATTGAAACTTACGGATAGTTGAGATTCTGTGCTAAATTGTTATGTACACAAATAAATTTAATTATTGTCCGCGTAAAATAATGTTCATATATTTACACTTTCATAACATGAAAGTCTAACTTTAAGTAAAAAATATTTGTCATCCTATATCTTAGTGAAAACTTTAATCAAAGTCGGACGGTACATACAATGTAGTCGCCCATGTGTTCATCCCAAATGCAAACAAAGAAGAAGATACAGTTTCTTTCAATATTTGCCCTAAAATTCAAAAGGTGTTAAAATCTCATGAAAATACACATATACCATCATTAACACGTGTGTATATAAAGTACCAAGTTATACACGTCTATCCTGTTTTCAAAAAAAGAATAATTACTCTTAAATTTGGTCATATTTTTAAGATGTAGACAAAAATGATGAAAAATGGCACATTTTCTGATAGTTTTTTTGAAGAGAAAAATGTGCCCGTAGCCGTCGCCTACAACGAAATTGATATATTTTAAATGATATCACATGATAAAGTTTTAATGTGAATTTCATCGTGGGCGACGGCTGCGGACATAGTTTTCTATTAAAGAAACTACTAAAGAATAAGTGTCTTCTGCTCAGATTTAAAAAAAAAAAAAGTACGGGAAAATGCAATGTTTATGACGTTACAATTACCGTTCTGAAAGTCTTATCAGGCAACTATTTATAGATTCTTAATTATTAGGTATTTTTGTGTAAATAAATGTTACATTCAAATTTTTTGTGAACATTTTAAAAATCACTTTAAAACAGGACAGAATAAGACTGAAACGGTACCCAGTTCTTTAGCACATAAAATTAGTCTAACTAAATAATTAAGAGTCCAAAAATGTCAAAATACTAAAAACAGAGATTAATTAATCTATGTAATTCAGGCAGAATCTAACTCCAGATTATTTCAAATCTCATAGGACATGTAAGTTTAAATTGCAAATGTACTTAACTTGAACGTATAGATCCACAGAAGAGTGTTGAAAAGTAGAGAAAAGAACGTTGCTGTTATTAAATTACATACAATGTGCATCTTTTTTGAACATGTCTATTGTTTTCTAAATATAAAAATGATCGCTCATGATATCTGGGAATTAATTTGTTTGCATTATTCTGCTATTATGTAGGAAAATACTTTAATCTTCCATTATTAAAAAAAAATACACCAATACATCATTGCTAAAGCGTAGAACATAATTTTCGCGTCCGAGGGACGGTGGTTTAGCTTATTAATGTTTTTCTCTGGAACACCCACATTTTATATATACATGAGTATATATATCTACATTTCAGCTGATCAGACATGATGTAACTTTGCAAAACACTTGGACACTCTACTAAAATTTCTTTTTTTTAAATTTATATACAAAGATAAATAATTAGGATCGTATCAAACTTTGAAAATTCGTCTTAGGATCAGAGAACCATACATCTTATATATAATAATTCTGCTATTTGATTATTTTACAGTTAACATTCTAACATGAGTTGGACGTGTATTGTTGAATTAAGAATAAAATATTGAACGATCTGTTACACCACTGAAGTTTTTTCAGCTTTTTCAAATAGTGTGACTTTTTTGTCAAAAATATAGTTTCTCACTGTATAATAGTGTACTTGAATTCCACTTTTAGTGATTAATACTTGCAATGAATGTAAGTTAGTCAGTAAGTAATTATTATAAGTGCCGTTGTGCCTCATAACTATTGTAATTTGCACTGTATACCAAATAAACATTAAACTAAACTGCACCCAGCCCATTGGACCTATAAGTCACTTTTTTCATTAAATTATATATATTTACACATGCAAAAGAATGTTTCTATGGTTAGATTCAATGTACAGATTTGGAAAATTTTCTATGGTAATCTTGATTTAACATTTTGAACAAATAACTCGTATCTTTATTATTTGGTTAATCATTATATAATGTATCAAAATATTTTTGGCACACAGAATCTATAGTAACTATTTCTCGGTTTCCAAAGAAGCTGCTTATATTAAGCATAAGTATTTTTAACTTGTGAACACCACATTCTCTGCATATGTAAACCTTTTGAACGTTTTTGTATGAAAGGTCCCTCTGGAAACATAGTTGCTATTATTCTTTGTCCGCGCAAAAAAAGAAAATAGTTGCCTAAGATAATTAACTAGTTAAAGTCTAGAAACAAAAAGAATGGGTGCGGGTAAAGTCTGAATCAAGCTCGAATTGATCGGTCCTTTGAATAAAGGTGGGTTTTTGTGACCGGTTTTTCCAAACATCATATTGTCTTGTATAGTTAAACAAAAACTTTAAAACCAAGATTTAATATCGTGACTATCTATTTATTTAAGTAATGAATTTAATAGCTACAAAATTTATACAAATATAAAATAGGTTGGGGCAGTTCACGCTTTATAAAACGCGAAGAGGTTTATTAAAAAGCGTAAACTATTGAATTTAAAAAAAAAATATATTCCTTATAATGTAATTTTTTGCTATTTTTTGTAGACTAAATCGATCATTTGACTTTAAAATGACATTAAATTGAACAAAATTCAAATGCAACGTCAGGCAGATTAATACGTTTTTGACGTTAGTCTTACTGTGACGTAAACAACATTCTTTATACGATATAAAATAATTTGTTTCAGTCAATCAGGAAGCACGTTACAACCAGAAATAAATTATTTAAAAAATCAAGATCGTTTTAAAAAGTATTTATGGACTGCAACCGTGAAGCTGAACAAGATTAAAGGTGTTGTATACCATTAAAAACTAAACACAAAAACATAGTTGATTACTTTCGTTTGCTATATGATTTTATTTTCACTTTAATAACATTAAATTAGTATGACTATTCATGATCTTAACTGGTGTTTTTTCAGGAATATGGATCTTATAAAGAGAGAGTAGTTATTTTATTTTCGGTAATGCTGTAAAGTAAAGTCTAACAGATATTCCCTTTTTTATTATGATAAACAAGTAAGACCAATATGCTGTTTACCTCTATATCACTTTACAGCTTACAACGACTTTCAAATTATTTAGTCGCTAATCACTATAATGAGATGTTGTGGTAATTTACTCACATTCTAGAACTGGTTTAAATTAAGCATTCTTTAATGTGTTTACATTGTGCATCATGTAATTTTGTTATCTATCTCACAGAGTGTCCCTACGGAAACATTGGCTGGAATTGTAAACTATCCTGTCCCTCTGGAAATCTCCTTGTGAGTGTGTCGCCTCAAAGTGCCATCACGTGACTGGCTGTATAACGACAGACGGTACTTTTCACCATTTTAATGGTGATGGTATTCTTTAAAAATTATTTCACGATTGGTCTAACATTAGAAACAACAGATTTACTGGACAGATCACATTTTCCTTTGTGCGGGTTTTCCGTTTATTCTCTTATTTGATCTAAAGCACGAATAAATTGACGCAATCTTAAAATTAACCAAAAAAACCCCAGCAACAAGCTATATTGAACATAAAACCAATTGCAACTTCTCTGGACTTTTTGACAAGCCTCAAAAATACACCTCGAACTTATCAGGAGTTTTACGTTTTTGTACAAAATAGAGTCCATTTGGCTCAATGATTTTGAATTAGGGGGTGTCATTGACGCCTTCACATTACATCTAAGTTTTATATCTGTTTGTCGTTAAGACGAACTTTTTCAATTACACAAGGAACAACAAGTGTTCAACCAAGAGAAATATTACCAACAGAGCCGACAGTTAACCTCTTCATGAATACACTGACTACGAACGCTAAACAAAAGCATACTCAAGGTAAACTTAACGACTATTCCTACAAAAAAAATGTCAGTATCTCTTTATTTATTTCATGTCATGAAGTAAATGCTTTTAGAGAAAGTCAACTCTTTCTTTATGCTGTGAAGATAGATACATTTCGTTAACGCGATTGAATGAGCAAGATGCTAATATGTTCACATGAGACAGTAATTATACACACCAGTATATAATCGACAACAAAAGTCTCGTTTTCATATAAGAATATACCTCATCAATATAATGAGTGAGTTAAATTATTTTAAACATTTGCATTTTATTAATTTTTTTAGATTTATTAAGACTGAGCGTCTTAAAACGCAAATGTCAACTTAATTTTTGATAGAGTAAATCAGAGCAATTTAGATCGTTATCCAATAAAACAAGCGAGATTCGAATACACAAAAACACTGTTAATTCGCGTGGTGAGTTGGTTTTACTTCGATCAAGCCGAAATTGAGTTAACCAGAGGAATTATTTTCATTAAAAAGGTGAGTAAAAAATACGTCAATTATATTATTGCCGATCAGCAACTTATACCAAAAATAAAAACATTTAAAACTTTGATATACATGAAGCCATGATTACCAGGTCGTTTGATGTCAGCTCGTGTATTAAATTCAATCAAATAATTAAACACAAAAGTACACAATCTAACATTTTTATCACAGGAAATAAAATGAAATATTTTGTTTATTAAGGCTAAATTTTAAACATATTTCAAAAGCTAAAACAAAAATATTTTTATTAAAAATGAATTGTGTAGATTTCTGTCATTGAGTTTCTTAGTTTCAAATAAGTTAATATTATCCTATTAAGCAAGTGATACCAATCGAACGTGTTAAGTCAGTTTGTGTGTTTATTTACGCTACGTTTTGCATAGCGTTACAATTGTAAGCAACACAGAGTAGTCAAACTTATTCGGTTAGTATATGTGGATATTTATTGCCGGTGTTTGTCGGCTTTGTCGGAAGACGCAGGAAAGCTGAGATGTAACCGTTTTTCCATGGTAATTGAACGTATATATGTTGCTGTGTTTTCCATGCTGAGTGATCCCAAATTACGAGAATTGAGAGCGACACAGGTTTTCATTTAAATTAATAGAAAGGAAGACTAGAACGAGAATAGAACGAAATTGATTTAAAAAAAAAGAAAGTTATAAATATGACGAATCCTTTATATGATTAAAATAATATTTCCAATTTTCAATATAATGATAATACATAGTATGGTTTTTATCATATTAATTTTTGCTGTAGCCAATTTGATGATAGTTATGTGTTTATAGGCAAAGTTTGTGATTATTGTTTTAGAATTAAAGAATGATGTGATTTATTTTATATCGAGACAGGTCTTAATAGATATTTCTAAATACACGAAGTAGAATTGTATAGCTTAATAGGATAACAGTCAAACGAACTAACACATTAAGCGGAAACAGATATGTAATTCTAGATAGATAATTAAAACGTTATATCTATGTAATGCAATTGAATTCATAATTGTTATTAACAACATTAAGGTTACTTTTATAAGTTATCTAAAACATGCATTTTCATTGATGTGTATAGCTTTAACCTTAAGAGCAAAAATACAGAGGACCTTTGCATAATCAGGGATTTACTCAGCAAATGTATTTATTTTTAAGTGGTGACGTAACTATTCTTTTTCTAAACAACAAAAGGTATTAATTTGTAGAAGAGTAAATTTATTTGTATTCTCTTGTATCTAAAAAAGGCAAAGTGGATAAAAAAGAATTAACTTTTGCAAAATGACACTGGAAATAAAAAGTTATAAAGAAATTAAATGATCCGGTGGTTTTGTGCATTATCATCATCTCCTAAAAGCTCGTTGAAATTCTTACGGAATTAAACAAATATTAAGTGTTTAGAGCATCGCAATGTCTCTTAGGAAGTAAGGCTGCTGCTCACAATTTTACGAACTTTTTGTGTGAATATGAGACAAAATCATCACCCTATGCATTAAAAGTTCATAGAAGTTTCTTTTATCGACAAAAACTGACATTCGTTGTATTAACACATGTTTATGAAAGTTTGAATATATATAAGTATTTTTTTGCGATGGAATGTCAGACATCTCGGCCCAACGACACTTCGGCCCCGCGACATCTCGGCCTAATGACACCTCGGCCCAGACGGGTCGGCCCAAGATTTAAGACACCTCGGCCCACATAAAAGACACCTCGGTACAAGCAAAATTAAATTAATTTAACTATTTTTATTTGCATGTATGTTTTATTAAAATATTACATATCAGTAAAAATGCAAAAGAAAGTGAATGAATGAAAAAAAAAAGACAATTAAGTGCCTATTGTTAATCAAACAAGAAAGTAAAATTATGAAAAAAAGAAGACAATTAAGTGCTCTATAATACAGTTGAACTTTGATATCTCGAACACTGATATCTCGAATGTATGCAATGGATATGTCGAAATGATTTGTAAGTCCCAACCACTTATTTTTTAAGTATTTTACTCTCGATATCTCGAATATTCGGATATCTCAAAGTTTTTAAACAGTCCCATTGAGTTCGAGATAACGAGTTTGACTGTAGTTAAACAAACAAGAGGATGTGGTACTCTCCGTTTGGGTATCAAACGCGTGTCACTGGTGACAGTGAAGATTTTATTACGATTATAAATAAAAAAATATATATGTATTTATGTTATAAACAAATACACATATATGCACAGGCATTAGCTTCATAAAAATATATATTGAATTGGTTATCAAATATTCTAAAATGATATGGATGAATATATAAAAAAAATTGACATATTAAAATACATGTAATATCGAAAAAATGTTATTTCTGGGAACCCTCAGTAAATAAAATTTTGGAAATGAAAGTTACATGTAGATATATTACAATTATCTGCCCATGTAAATTATATTGTTGTCTCAAATTATCAGCCGCTATTTTTATATATTTATTATGTACAAAGACATATATACATTTATAATACTATCAACAATTTTCTTAGGGCCGAGGTGTCTTTTACATGGGCCGACGTGTCAATAATTTTGGGCCGACCTGTCAAGGCCGAGGTGTCAACCGCTGGGGGCCGACCTGTCGTTGGGCCGAGAGGGCATAGTCAGAATTTGATTTAGAAAATAACAAGTATTACAATACTTGAATATGAAATGCAAAATATTTCTAACGTGTTACTCGAATGTCAGCTGTGAATACAACGCTCGAAATTCTTTAATATAGGTAAACATGGCTTGGGCCATGTTTTTTGTTCAAAGGATATGTATTGGTAAAACAAAACCAATTCAGAATGGGTTATAATTGAAATTTAAAGATGACGTGAATTTATAAAAGCATTTGGTCGCCATATTAGTTTCGATCGCTACTCAAATGCTACTAGGGTATATATACCGGTCGAGAAAGTTATGATTCCTTGCTTTCTGATCTGGCATTCAGATTGCCCGGACTGCTAAATGTGTGAACCACACAAAGTTGTAATATATATATATATATATATATATATATATATATATATATATATATAGAGAGAGAGAGAGAGAGAGAGAGAGAGAGAGAGAGAGAGAGAGAGTAAATAAAAGCTACTATTAAAAATTAAAAAAAGTGTATATTATTTTTTAAAAAATCAAAGGTATCCGCGCATATCTTGCACATATAGCACTGCCTCACTTCGCGTGCACATTGAACACGTGTGTTTTTCGTACAAAGTGCATAATATCTACAACATATTGTAGACAAGGACTGCACATCATGCAACATAGTAAAGAAGCTATAGTAAATCCAGGAAAATGACATTTTGTAAAAAAAAAAAACCCTTTGTTTTCTGAAGTCCACGATGTCACTTCTATTTACTACAATGTATGGTTTGCTCATGTGCGATTACACAGAAATAGGAAACAGGAAACGTTTTACAGTGATCGGGGTTTTTTGAAAATGTTTGTGTTTGGATGTGAATCTTTGTTTTGTTTCTTTCACTGGATATTCATTACGAGTTTAGTGGTTGCCAAAATTTTTATAACGCGTTTCTTTGAATTGTAACGTGTTCGGGTGAATGAAAATACCTGAATGTGATGAAGCATGAATAGTGCTCTTGGCCTATATAGGAGATTGGAAGCGATGATCATAACAGTAGAAATATGCAGCCTATTTTCTATCCAGAATCAAACATACCCCCCTTTCAAAAAAAGTATGTGAGATGACAACACAGCAAAGAGTTGCAAGTTCTTTATCTCACATAAAACTAGATATTTAAGGTTTCATCCACAGCTTAGAAATACCTACACATGTAACTTTAAAAAAGTTTGCTCAAATTGTGATCATGCCCCCTTTAACTAAATGTTAATTATAACTACATGAAGACAATTTTATTTAATAATTTACTCAAATGAATGACTTGATTTCTTAACAGAAAAACAAGTGAAAATTGTTTATTGTAAGATTTCTACACACACATGCCTACAATTGTTAATAAATAACCAATGTTAAATTGAATGCGATTTAATAATAGCCTTACGTTCACTGTAAACTTTGTTATTATATAAAAACACTTTATAAATGCTTGCATCAAATAGAGTAAGCGGTACAATAAACATATGTGGTAAAAAAGTACCATTGCTCGTAATACAGCCAGTCACGTGATGGCACTCCGAAGCGTCACACTCGCAGAGAGATCTACACAGCCGCCCATAATATCTAGAGGGACAGGATTGTTTGCAATTCCAACCAAAGCTTCCGTAGGGACATTCTGTAAAAAAAAAACAAAGTTAAATGATTTGAAATGTAAAAATAAAATTGAGAACATGAATAACACGTGAGTTAAATGAGTAAAACATTGAACATTATTTTCATAAGACTGCATTTACCATTCCAACCATGGGGAATTCGGAGGACACTGAATCTCTGTTACTACATACAAAAATAATGCACAATGTCACCTATATCAATGATCTTCATTTTTTTTTTTTCAGACAAGGATTTATTATTGTTAAGCATGTATGGCTAAACCAAAACTCTAAAGGGACATAGGGAATTATTATATTTTTTTTTTATCATAATAGAAAAAAAAAAATATTTTAAGACACAGTGGACATCATTACTATACAGGACTGGAGGATAAAAACGATTTCTGGATCTTTAATCCATGTACTTTGAAACTACAAATAAGTTTATAAATGTTCATGTTACACTGAAAGTAAAAAAAAAAAAAAGAAATGTTTTTCAATGACCTTGTGTTTTTCACTAAAATATGTATGACAAAATTATAATCAAGATGTGCATTATTGCAACAGAGCAGCGGAGTTAAAGACACTTTAATCTTAAAAGATCTTTATTATCTAATTAATCACACTAGTTCTTCCTTGTTTATATATTATAGAAACTATGTTCATTATGTGTTTTACTAATTATCTGCAACAACCTTTAAGATCAATAATATTACATAAACAGGAACCATTCTATCGATATTTCCTGTAGAATTAAATTTAAAATTATGAAATATTATTATACTGTATTTGTCTGTAATGAGCCATTTCATTGACTGAATGAAAACGTTTATTTTTTATTTATTTTTTTTTGATAGCGCCATAATGGCTTGCGTTAAATGTGTATTGTGGAATCATTAGAATTCTTGGTGGCTTAATTTTCATGGTATTTGTAATTAGCCCTCTCATACGAATTTACACCCTCGACAGAAACAAATTTAGAGATATTTTTTGACTGAAACTAAAAACCGATGGATCCATGAAATAACATTCCCACGAAAGAGCAAAAAACCGAAAATCCTCGAAAATTGGCCTCTACAAATTCAAATGATTTCTCACTTTATCAATACACTTGTCTTCAAATTTTATTTTTGTACATCTTATTGTTTTTTACAAGCATGTGGCAAATTCGTCCTTATTTGTGTTCTTGGTGATAGAGAATTG